>CAUYPK010089725.1:0-22330 GCA_963574355.1 Loris lydekkerianus | reverse complement strand
TGGCATTTTCTTAGTTATTGTGCTAAGACATTTACATTCCACATTTACTAAGTTTCACATGTACCCTTGTAAGATGCACCACAGGTGTAATCCCACCAATGCCCCTCCCTTTGCCCACCTCCCCCCCCCCCAAAGTTAATTGCCTGGCTCAACCCAATTGTTAGGACCGCCATATTGCCCATGAGTCAAGACCAGAAAATTCTGTATGGCATTTATGGGGGGTTTTAAGAGCTACTGTTTCTGACTAAAAGGTAACATTTTCTCTTATTCTTCATCTCTTACCTTTTCTTAAACAGACCCCACTATCTGGCCTTAAATGTAACCAGGACTTAATTCTCTATTCTTCTAATCAGAATAATTTTTCACAGAAGGGTCCAAGGACAGCCAATCAGAATCTTCCCTGGGATATATATATATATGGATTGTGGAGAGAGACATTGTCTTTTCAGTAGGTGTCCGAGATAGGGTGCCCCAGACATTTAATAGGCTCTTTGAGTTGCCCCTGTCCCATTTTCTTGGCTTCTTTAAGCAAATCTGTGGGTCATTTAGTAATAACATAGAACAGGAACAATACTCACACAAAAATCAAGGCTGAGAGGTAGAGCAGGTGTGGCTGAATCATTCCTCTTTTTACTTGAGCTGTTTTTGGCTGGTTCTCTTCCCTTTAACCTGAGCATGTACTCACACACACACACACACACTCTTATCTAGGGCGTTTTGTCCGTCAGTCCCTATTTCTTCATTCTTTTCTCCTGGGGCTCTACTCACTTCTTAATTGCAAGATGATTAAATATAATTAAATATAAAGGCATTGAAGCCGAACTACTTGAGTTTGAATCTCAGTCCTTCCACTTACTAGTTATTTAATCTTGGGCAAGTTAGTTAACCACTCTAAGCTTATTTCCATATTAGCAAAATGGTCCTACTTTGGGGTGATTTTGTGAGGTTTAAGTAAGTTAATACATTTAGAGTGCTTAGAGCAGGGCCCAACATGTGGAGCTTGAGTAGGAGGTGTCGGTGATTTTGATACTGTGCTCTGCAAAAAGATCAAAATACTTGTGTTTATGTTTTTTTTTTTTTTTTTAATTAAAACAACTTTAATTAAACTTTTCTTTAGAGAGATAAGGAATTTACCCTTGTGACTTGCGTGGATTATGGCACCTGGCATGTGTCAAGCTCATGGTCGGCATTTCCTTGGCTCGTCCCGACCACATTGTTAACGGGAACCGCCCCCCCCCACCCCCCCAGGCCTAGCCTCATTACCATCTTGCTTGCCTTGGTCCATTGCTTGGTGCACTGAACTTCTCTTTTAACATCATTCTTTTGTGTTTGCCTCAACTCTTTCATTTGACAGCCCTTTTTCTCTTTTTGACTCTGATTTTTATTCTACTTCTTATGATGCTGTTTCAATTCACCACCCCTCTCAGCAAAACCCTTGATGAGAAGACTTCTACCAGTTTTACTCAAGCCCTAAGACCAGAGTCAGAGCAACGTTCAGTCAGTATTTGTGATTAAGACATTACAGTCCCCACTTTGAAGAGCAACATTCTCAGCCCATGGTGCGGGAGAACTAACTGCAAACCGATTCTGTGACCTAACACACCATCCTGTCGTCTCTTGCTTCTCAAACTTGGCTATTCTCTGCCTGATGTCTTCCTCAACCAACGATTTTCCTTTGTGCCAAGTAATGTAGGAACATTTTTATATTAAAACAAACAAGACGGCTGGGTATGGTGGTTCATGCCTGTAATCCCAGCACTCTGGGAGGCCGAGGAGGGTGGATTTCTTCAGCTCAGGAGTTTGAGACCCGCCTGAGCAACAGCAAGACCCCATTTCTACTAAAAATAGAAAAACTAGCCAGATTTAGAGGTGGTCAACTGTAAGCCCGGCTATTTGGGAGGCTGAGGCAGGAGGATCACTTGAGCCTAGGAGTTGAGGTTGCTGTGAGCTATAATGACACCATGACACTCTACTCAGGTGACAGAGTGGGAATCTGTGTGAATAAATAAATACATAAACAAACAAACAAACAATAGATGGATAAATGAAGCAAACAAGCATACATTCTGGAATATGCAAGAAATTTACACGGCACTCACTTCAATGCTTTGGGTCATAGACTCACATTCCTTGGAAAGTGTTGACAGGTGGGATCTACGTTACTGTTCTCTGTCGTTAAGCGGAAACCTCTGAGAAGACCATAGAACGGTGTGTTCTCTTTGTCAATGCTCGTTGTGGTTAATGTTTATAACAGCCCAAACTTAAAACTAGCTACCACTTTTGAACATTTGTTAAATGTTCAGAAGTCTGGTGCGTACTTTATGATAACATATATAATTTAATATTCACAGCAAGTGCATTTAGCGTAAGAGTAAAACGAATCTTAAGAAGTTAAATAACTTGAACTAAGTCTCAAAACTCTTCTGTTTTAGGGCTTAGATTCAAGTCCAGATCCGTAAATCTCTAAAGTGTTTAACTGTTTCAGGGCACAGCATAGGCAGAATCATTCAGGGAAACCTCACTCAAGATGAGAATTTTAGGAATAGTTACCAAGAGCAGTTGGCATTAATATCCTCTGGCTTAAAGTCTTATAGGAACTGCAGGTTAAAAAAGGGAAGGACGAAAATGAAAGTAGAACATGTGCATGCGTGTGTGGGCACATGGGTGCGTACATATATGTATATATACATGTTTATCAATGCATACAAATTATATATCATACATAAATAATATACATATAAAACAACTTGCTTGGGTGAGTTGTAAACTATCCCCATATCTCAAAATTGTAGTTGTCATTGTAACTTCTGCCAATTTAGTTTACAAACCAGCCAGCTTCTGCTCCAGGGGAGGCTACCATGAGATCTGCTTTGTTATAGGTTATGATCTATTCAGGCCACAAGCACATATTGGTGAATATAATAAATACCAACAAGTGGATAGATAATTTGGTTGAAATGTTATCCCCTTAGGATTATAGTTCTTCAACTAAAATTGTTGAAGAAGGTCAAATAATCTGCTTGGTTGTACATTATTTATAATAGAAAATTTATTAAATTCTTTTCTTAAAAGCTCATTGATAGAGCTAGCTATTTACCACCATCACATTTCCTTCCTTTTTAATTTTTTTGCAAAAGTTGACTTGGCAAGAACTTTATTTCACCTTTGTATGCTATGAACCTTTGTTGTAAATTCTCATTTATTTTGCAAGCGAAATATTTTGGGTGTTTGGCTTAAAGTAGTTCAGTCAAGGGTGCAATAGACTGCAAGAATGTGGCCTAACATGTTCCTACTGATGCACTTGAACCTCATAGATTTACATATACGAAGTTTAATATAAACTTGTAAGCATACAAGCTCACCCACGCTTTAATCTTAATATTGACTCTATTTGTAGGTACCAGTGTGGTTAGGCTATTTCTCAAAGAATGTTCCATAGGGGCGGTGCCTGTGGCTCAGTGAGTAGGGCGCTGACCCCATATACTGAAGGTTATAAATTCTACCTTGAGATCCTTTGTTTTCTGCCACAACTCAGAATAAGCTGTTAAAAGTAGCCACACAGATTCTTGACACCTTTGCTGCTTAAAAATTTCTTCTGCCAGATAAGCTAGTTCATCATTCTTGTGCTCTGTCTGCTATGAAGCCCCGGGGCATGGACCCCAGGCAGCCAATGTCCTTGCTATGGTGAACCAAGGACGCCTTTCCTCCAGTTCCGAGCCTTTCCCTCTTTTCATCTGAGACCTTATCGAACGGTCTTTATTGTCTGTATTTCTATCAGCCTTTGGTCACGGTCACTGGCCAGTTTCTACCAAGTTCTAAACTTCCTCTTGTCTTTTTATCTTTTTTCTGAACCCTCACCAGAATCGCCCTTATTGCTTCATTAATGTCAAAACAGCCTTTGAAGGGGCAATAAAGTTTAAATGAAGTCATGAGGAGATAATCCTAAACCTCCAGGGCCGATGCCATTGTAAGAAGGATACAATTTCTACTATAATTTAGATTAAGTCATGTAGTCTGTGGTCTCTTGTTACAACATCTTCAACGGACTAATGTAGATTTGGGGATGAAGAAGTGGGGTCCTGCTGTAAAAAGACACAAAAACGTGGGAGCAGCTTTGGAACTGAACAGTGGGAAAGACTAAAGAGGTTTTGGTGGGCATGTTAGAAAAACCCAACGCGGTTGGGAAAGGAGGGTTGGTAGAAACACGGAAATGAAAGGTGATTCTGTGAGCCTTCCTAAAGGAAAGCAAACAGCTAGGAAGAAAGCCTCCTGTCTCCCAGAGAATACATGAATAATCGTGAACAGAATGGTGAAGACGGATGTTAGGGTTGTTCCTGATGAGGCCTGGGGTGGGCACCGTGGCACAGGTGATGGAAACTGGTTGCTTGTTATAAAGTAGCAAAGAATGGGGCTCACCTGTGTTATAGCATCTTGAGGAAGGTAGAACTTGAGAATGACGAAACTCAATATTTTGCTAAGGAGGTTTCTAAGCAAAAGTGCTGCGGCTGGGTTCCTGCCAGCTGCTTATTGTAAATTGTGAAAGGGGAGAGATAAGTTCAAAGAAATTGCTAAACAAAAAGGAACTAGAACTGGAAGATTTTGGAAGTTCTCAGCCTTATCTGCACATGGCAAACAATGAGAACATGTTCTGAAGAAAACACCAAGGATGTGGCTGGGCTATCAATGGGCAAAGAGTTTATGGGACCTGTGAGCAGAAACACCACCAGTCTGAGCTAACGGGGATGGAGATGGGATAAAATGAAGGGAGCTGTTGGTCTTCTTGATGTGATAAGACAGCGCGACAGAGCTATTTTTCTATGAATGTGTGTTATTCTTTCTAAAGAAGGAAAAAGGACTCCAAAAATGATTCAGAGATCATCGGGGTCACCACCTTGGTTTCAAACAAGGTAGACAGGCTTCACTAGAAGTCACAGGGTGAGATCACCCAGCAGAGCTGGGTGGGGGGCAGGATCCCTGCTGAGTGCTGTTGGGGTGACCCTGCTTCTTCAGTGAGCCTTGGAAGCAGAATATCAAACCAGCGAGGATTATTCCCAAGCCTGAAGTCCTGATGAAATCTGTCTTGCTGTGTTTTGTACTCACTTGGAACCCTTCACCCCACTCAGTTTTCCTCCTTAGCTTCTCCCATTTGAATGAGAACATCTACCCTACGTTTCTCCCGTCACGATATTTTGGGAGAACATAACTCTTCTGGTTTCAGAGGTTCAAAGTTAGAGAAATTTGGCCTCAAGATGAATCATACCTGGTTTAACTGATATTTAGATAAGACTTTGGATTTTACAGTCAATAGTGAAATGAATTCAGACTTTGGGACAGAATTAATATATTTTGCATGCAAGGAGACATAAATATGGGGAAGAACCAGGGACGGAATACTGTGATCTGAATTATGTCCTCTCCAAATTTATATGTTGAAGCTCTAACCTCCAATGTGACCGTATTTGAGGATAAGGCCCGGGAGGAGTTGAAAAGGTCAAATGAGGTCATAAGGGTGGCTGGGGATCATAACCGCGAGGGCTGGTGCCGTTACAAGATGTTTCATGCAAAGAGCAGGTGGGTGTGGGCAAGCCAGGAAGACAGCATTCACCAGAAACTGATCCTCCTGGCTTCCTAGGCCCTACAACTGTGAGAATATACATAAAATTCTGTCATTTAAGCCACCCATCTGTGATAGTTTGTTACTCTAGACAAATACATAGAGTTTTAACACAGGCATTAGTTGACAGGAGAATCAATGCAGACTGGTCTAGTGAGCTCTGTTGCCATTGGAATGTCCTCAGAGGTAAGAGACAGTCGGGTGAGAAATTCTCCTCCCAATCATTTAAAATAACTACAGTTAAAATTCAAGCTATGATCAGCATTCCCAAAGTGACCGAAATCAGAGTAGCAAACTGCTAGTAGAGTTGATGATTATATCTAATGGAGTGTAAGCAAAATTATCAGTGTTCAGTGCCTCTGATTTTGTTATTAGCCTCCTCCTCCTCCTTATTTAGAACCTGTGAGTTTTAGGAGTGAGAGGTTAGGCAGGCTCCATCAGATGTGCTGACAAGGGCTAGACTGAAGGACAGAGGGAGTCAGGGCAGCTCATGGAGCAATTTTGTGGGGGGCACGTCTTGCCCAGTTAGCAAACGAAGAACACTCTCTTGATTTCTTTCTAGGCCACAGACATTTCTCCATTAAAATGTCTCCATTTAACCTCTGCCAGCAGCACACAGACTATCCTATCATAAGCAGATATCTAGAAAAATCTATGAGATTTTAAAGAAAGAGGCTTACTTTTATCCATGGTTGTCTTCATTATTTACGGCTGTGGCTAAGCATACCGCAGAATTTTGAAAAATTGCTTCTGTTTTGCTTGAATTATTGGGACAGTTGTTTGCTGTTTTTATTATTGGTAGCAGATATATCTCTCTCATCCAGTATTGTTTAGATTATATTAGAATGCTCTGTCTTGCCTTGAACATACCCGGGGGTGGGTGGGGGGGAACCCACCTGTCCAGTAATTGAAGCTGACCTGTTGTGATTAAAAGTCAGCCCAGGACAAACCTTCGTGAGTTTAATTTGCATGTAGAAAATTAGTTCTATCTAAAGCTTGTAGCTACTTGAGATGTAATTTTTTCCTTTTGTCTTGACCCAATAAGCTATGATTAAGCCTCAGTTTGGTTTTCTGCCCCCTGTGACTTGTCTGTGAAATGACGATCATGTTCTCTCTCGTACTGGTCATCAGGAAACCCCAGTGTGTGACAGGGTCTTCTTGTTTTGGGGACCTTTGTCCATGCCCCCTTCTGTGTAATACCACAGCTCAGTGCCTGTAAATATTTAAATTGAAGCCTTTAGAAAGATACCCAATTTCTTTGCCTCGCTCTGGGGGATGATTTCCATGGCTTTAGCTTTTTGTGTGACCTCCACGCCCTGATATTTTAAAGAGAGATTGGATGGTGTGGTATTGGCTGGGATGATGAAGGTCACTAAAAATCACAAATAACTGACCCTTTAATAAGATTTAAAACAGGTTTATTGAGCTGTGAGGTTGTCAGCAGTAATGAGATTTTATTCTCATGTTCTCACATCTCTTTTAATTTACAGCAGGGTTGGAAAAAAAAATTGTTTTCAGGGGCCACCAAAAATATGATTCATGGCTTTTGCTCATGGATATCTTCAGCTCATTAGAAAATTATGAAGATGTATAATGCCCAGGGTAAACTAAAGACTCATAAAACATTTCACTTAAGGTAAAATTGATTTCAAATGGGCAGGAGAAAGTGAATATTATCTAGCCTTAGATTAATTTCGCTTTAGCTTCAAGACTAGATTGCGTGGGGGCAAGGTAGTTCTTTAAATTAAAGATGGCGTAATTAAAAGTGCAATAAATTGAAAGAATTACTTTATTTGATATAATTTCTGAGCAGTCTGGCCTCACCATCTGATTCTGTTATGGCACTGTCAATGAGTGGTGAGGACCAGGTACTGATTTTCAACTATGTTATTCTTACTATAATCACCTGTTAGTGTAATTCTTATCTGCAGGGTATATTGATCTGAAAATGCCCATTAATAACACTGCTAATGGTCAGTAAGTGAGAGGACTGTGCAGGAATGAACAGGAAATGAGTTGTGAGCACCTCTGGGTACTCACTGCCTCTGCAGCAGAGCTAGTGTGGGCAGCGCGGAATCGGTAGACGAGGCCGGCAGGCTGCAGCCAGCAGGTAGCACCCGTTTTTGAACTTTCATTTACTTGGAAAACGGCAGGAGCATGAAGCCTAACAGTCACTAGTGACACTTAGAGTATCTCTGGATGGCACAGAATGGGTGTGTTGGATCATGTAAAGAAATGAAGATGTGTCTAAATGGCACAGTTTAATTCTGCTTTGGGTTTTGGAATGTTTCCTTCTCCTCTGAAAAAGAATAAAATTTTAAATGTGAGTGGAAAGCACTTTATTTTGAATGTAAAATATGTCAAGAAATAATTCGTTTCAGGTAAATTGTTCTGCAAACAATGGATCTAGCAGGTGAGTGGGGGGCATTTAACTGGTATACTTCTGTGTTGAATTTTTCCACTAATACCCATATCCTTAAAATTATGTTTTTATTGTTACTTTCTCACATGTCTGAAGCATGCAGCTTGAGCTTACAAAGGATTTTAACTTTGTTTTAGGTAAGATTTTGCTCTTTAGTTTCTTTCTTTTTTTTTTTTTTTGCAGTTTTGGCCGGCGCCCGGCTTGAACCTGCCACCCCCAGTATATGGGGCCCGCGCCCTACTCCTTGAGCCACAGGTGCCGCCCTATATGTCTTTTCTTAAATTTTAATTTAATTTTTCCATCAGTTGCCTGGTGTAAGAGATCTCTAATTATTTTTTAATTTAGGAATCTCATCTACCAAGCCATCTTTTGGCTATTGATAATTAGGATATTTTAAAATTTCAAATTAATATGCCCAAACTGCAAAGGTACACATTTTTAGGTTACAATGTTCTCACTTCCAAAGTAAAAAAAGTTCAAGTTGTAGAAGACCCCTTTGCCCAAGGGGTGTGCTGAACACCCTCACACTGTGCACATTAGATGTGAGCCCACCACATCCTCCACCCTCCCTGCCCCTCTTCCTCACCCTTTCCCCCTGCTAGACTGTTTTTGTGTTTTATTGTTCATATAAGCATGTAATTATTTATATTTTGTTTTCATATTGGTATTAAGTACATTGGATACTTTTTTTTTTTTTTTCCATTCTTGAGATACTTGACTAAGAAGAATGTGTTTCAACTTCATCCAGGTAAATGTAACAGATGTAGAGTCTCCGTCTTTTCTTATGGCTGAATAGTGCTCCATGGTATACTTGTTTCATAATTTGTTAATCCATTTATGGGTTGATAGGTATTTGGGCTGCTTCCACAACTTGGAGATTATGAATTGAGCTTCAGTAGACATTCCGGTGCAAATGTCTTTGCGGTAAAATGCTTTTTGTTCTTCTGGGTAGATGCCTAGTGACGGGATTGCAGGATCAAATGGAAGGTCAACTTTTAGCTGTTTGAGAATTCTCCATACTTCTTTCCATAGAGGTTGTATTAATCCACACTGCAATCTCACCAGCAGTGTAGAAGTGTTCCCTTCTTTCCACATACTGACAGTTAAGATTTTTAATGGTGTGTTTAATTCCAACAGTGACTCATTCCAATAACCTCTTCAGAAAAGAAGCAATCCCAAATATTACACCCCCTCTCCTTAATTTTCTAAGAAATAAGCTAACAAAAGACTTGTTGACACAGATAATTACACATGGTGTTTGCCTCTGGTTATCCATAAACTTGGGGCAGGAGCAGTCACAGACTAGTTAACTTGTGACACCGGGTAGGCCTTCCTGGAGAATTCTCCTCCTAGGAGAATTTTCTCAGCCCTAACAGAGGTTGACAAACCTTCCCAAGAGCTTGGCACATTTGGAACCAAAATCGCTTTGGGTTCCCAGCCATTCTCAGTCTGGCCACCTGGTGTGACCTGAAAATCATGTCCCAAGCGTGGCAGAGACCAAGGGAAAAGGCTCCCGCTTGGTAGCAAATCAAACTTTGGAGAACATAAAACAAGGTCAGACAGAAATTTATCCAGTACCCTTGTGTAGGACAGAACCAAGAAAAGGAAAAGGGGAAAGGAACTGTATGAGAGTGTAGGGGAACCCTGACATAAAAATCAGGAAGCAGCTCCCATGGAAATAAATAGTTTAAAAACTAACAGAACAAGGGGAGGGGCCTGTGGCTCAAGGAGTAGGGCGCTGGCCCCATATGCTGGAGGTGGCGGGTTCAAACCCAGCCCCAGCCAGAAACTGCAAAAGAAAAAAAACAAAAACAAAAACAAAAAAAACTAACAGAACAAGATTTAGAGCTGACAGCAGGAGAACGGGTATTTCAACATAGGGAAGAACTTACCTAAGAATGGAGACTAGTGGGCAGAGTGACAGGTCAGTGGTACTAGCTCCGACCTCCCCCTACAAAAAGTAATTAAGATGGAAAGTAGAGATTAAATCAGGATGTTACAACAGAGGCTGAAAATAGGCGTAACTTACAGGATATATAAGAAGGAAGAGTTTGTGCGAGAGGTGGTGAGCTATTTCCGAAATTGCTCTACTGCTGAGCTTTACCTTAACTTTGTAGAGCTTTTCTTTGACTTTCAATAAACTCTGAGTACTTTAAGGCAGGGTCTTCTGTTTCATCTTGGTTGTCCAGTCTGCTCACAAGAGAGGTTCCAATTGAGAGACTTGCCATGGTACCTCCCACCCCACCCGCCACTTGTATCCAGCTGGTCAACAGTCAGTCGGGGCTTTTTCCTACAAGCAGCGCCTTATGCCCGCCCACCCTCATCTGTTTTGGTGTTTGTTGGTTGTTGGTCTTTTAATTCTTTGTCTGACCACACAAAAACCCAGGGTTTAAAGTTCCAGCACACTTTCAGTATCACCACCAATTACCAGAAAGTGCACCAGAGTTGCTGCACCTCAAGAGTTGTTCTTTTCTTTCATTCATTAGAACCTTGCAGAGAAGACAGATTTCTACCATCTGTTCAGCAGAATTGTGCAGACAGAGAGCCTAGGAGCCTGACGGGTAGGAAATTCTGACCCTTTTGCCAGCAGATCAGGCTCCTGGGCTCCCTTCCCCGTGGCTTCCTGAAGAACAGAGTGGCTTTGGTGCTCACAGCACCATAACGGTGGCACCGTAATCCTCGACCCACTAAAGGTTTGCTTAGGTTCAACAAGGAATGAACAGATGCATAGCAATGTGACTGGATAAGCATCTGCTCTAATGCTGAGTGAGTGAGGAAACCCGGGTGGGCCTGTCTGTCCAGGCTTCTCTGGGCCTTTCTGAGCAGTCCTTCCTTGTAGCTATGGAGTGGGGAGGGATGTCTTATGATCTTCAAACAGAGTAGGTCAGATCATTTCTTGATGGCCAGTTTCTGCACAGAATGTATTTAAGTCTTATGGCTCACTTCCAAGTAAAGGGGTTCAGATTCCTCTGACCTACCTTGGGGAATAGGGATCCTCGTTTTATGGCCAGTCTCAGGGAACAATGGGGCAGTAGGCAGATGCACCACACTCGAAGGTCATGGAGCCTTAAGCCAGCATTTAACCTAGAACCCGACTGCTATCAAAATTACATCCCATTTATTTAAAGCTGTACCTAGTTATTTAGAAAAATCACAAATTTCTGAAATTTAATCTTAGACTGTGGCATGGGGTATGTTTTTGGTATAGTTTTAAGTGCCATTTAGTTTGAAAGTTGCAGAAAATGAGATGGTTTTGAACTTACCTCAATAGAGACGTGGTCAGTACAAAAATCATGTAATTAGAGAAAGAAGAAAGTGGATGGATGTGGACTGTTCAGTGGAGAAATTAGGGTCTGAGTCGATGATCATGTTTGAACTAATGAGAGAAAGAGAGAAAGAGAGAGAGAGAGAGGTAAAAACAGGTTTAAAAAGTAGTGGAAAGATTATTTCTCTGTATCCAAACTCACTGCCAGCACAGAAGAGTCAGAATATTTTTGGAATATTCTTGACATCAGTTAGAAGCAGAGTCCACCAGAAAGGAGCAACACAACAAAACAGAAAAAGAGAGAAATAAGACCCTAACGTGCATACACACCATTGCTCTTCACTAGTCTCTTTACTGAAATGCAGGGAAAACTAAAAATAATCACACTAGGCTGTATTTTGTTTTTTGGAACTCATACCTTTGCATTCCCTGCCATACGACTTTGATTTTATTGTATTTTTTCAAATTGTATGAGTATACAATTTGATTAGTGCATTATATTTAAAGATATAATCACCAGAGCGTCTGTGGGAGACAAAAGACAAAGCAAAATGTGGGACAAATCAATATTCAATATACCTGTGATGTGGGAATTAAAATGCTATTACATTTTTTTCTGAATGATTTCCTTTATTACAGAGATAAATTTAATAAGCCATTCAAAAATGAAGTGTTCCTTGAAATTTGGAAGTCATTTTATTATTTCCCTAATTCTCTTGCCAAATTAATTATTAATATAATAATTATTTCCATAATTCTCTTGCCAAATTAATTAGATATTGCGAGCCAAATGTGTAGCTTAAAAATCATCAGATTAATGCAAATGACATCCTGACTATTAAATCAAATAGGAGACTTTTAGGGATTTCTGAATTTGATCTATAAGGCAATTGTAAAAATGGTTCTCTGTACCAAATTTAAAGATGTTACTTAAAATGAATTCTTAAGCTAAAGGACAAACATGACTTCAGATTAAATGCTAGAGGACAAAGATTAATGGTGAAAAATCTTTAATTAGTAGGAAGGAATTGAGCGGAAAATTATTAACTTGTCTCTTCATAAATCTTTAATACTAATTGATTAGTGCATTATATTTAAAGATATAATCACCAGAGTGTAAATAAGCAGTGTAACCTTTCTTGATAGTGGGCTAAAATATCTCATCAGACATTTGAAAGACACATCCTTTTGGAATAGTTGGACTTTATTATTTAAAGGCTATTAGAACTTTTTTTATCAGGAAAAGCAAACTTTGTATCTCCGTTTCTCTCCCCCAAACATGACACTGGCTATTTCAGAATCAGTCAATTTACTACTATCATTTAAAAAAAAATGTGATTTCTAAGACTCTTGTCTGACAGTCACTTAAAGGCATACTTAAGAATTATTTTTAATCTTTTAACAATTACATTTCATAGAATTGTCATTATCTATTTACGCCAGTGAAAAGTGGGTATTTGTGAGACTAAGTGATTTATTAAAAACAAATTGGATATGATTTTCTCATTTTTAATAGTGACAGAGAAGGCCAAATAGTAAGGACAAAGGAAAAACTCAAATATATTTTTATTAGCATGCATGGATTTTGGCAATTTTATTTATTAAAATTTCTCCTGGGGGGAGCATTGTCTGAGAGAAGTATTTTGACAAAAAAAATTTTGGTAGATGGTGACACCTCTAGGGCATATACAAGTAATAAAAGAATAGTTCTTCATCTCCTGGGAATGAGATAAGAAGAATAATCTGCATTGCTTTCTGAAGAGAGTTAGTGTGGGAGAATACTAACAAGGCAAGAATAAGTTGTCAGATGCTGTGTGCCACTCGGTCTGGCTGGTCCTGTGATCTCCCACAAATGCTTCCTGTCAGGGCATTTTCTATGGAAGATTCAGAAGGTGCTGAATTTTTCAACACCTTTTGATACAAGGTGAGATAGAGGTAGCATGTCCCAAAATAGAAGCCAAGGGAAGGTTCTGGACCCAGAGCTGAGATCTGTAATACGTGAAATTAAACAAAAGCATCATATCAACACACTCATGAAAAACATCGAAACTTCAAGACGAGATTGAAGAAGAAAGTTTTCTTCAGTCCACTCAGGCTGCCATAACAAATACCGTAGAACAGGTGGCTTAGGCAAGAAATTGTATTTCTCATAGTCCTAGATGCTGGCAAGTCAAGGTCAGGGTGCCAGCTGATTCACTTCTTGGTGAGGGCTCTCCTGTATGGGGCAATCTTCACAGTGAATCCTCACATGGCCTAGGGAGAGATCACTTCTTTTGTAGTTTACCTTATAAGGGCACTCATTGCATTCTTGAGGATTGTACCTTCATGGCATGAGATAAGGAAAGAACCTTCTTAGTGTATTTAGCAACATGGATTTGACCTATGGAGGTCCTTGGAGGCTTTACTGGAGCAGTTCCTGTGGAACGAGGGGAAGAAACATTCTACAAAAGACTTCACTATCCAGACGAGGTGAGCAGGTGAAGAGGTAGAAGGAAGATGACCCTTTCAGAGAGTTGAACCATAGAGGGGAACAAAAATTGAGACCATATTTAAATCAATAAATAGGTTCACGGGATGGGGTTTCTTAAATTATTTATTATACATGGTTTGCTTTTTCTTTTAAATTGTGGTAGCTACTATAGCATATTTGGAAATAATGACAGCACTACAATAGGAGGAAAAGATTGATGATTCAGGAGATAGGGGGTTAAGTGATGAATAAAGATTTTTGAACAGAAAAGAAGAGACTGACACGAAAGCACAATGAAATGTGAGAAGGGACAGAGAAAGGGGCTTCAAAAGGGGTGGGAGGAAAGCCTGGTCCTCTGAATCAGGAAGGCTGGACGACCTGTAGGAACATTCAACAGTTAGACCGACGCTCAGCGATTCTTATCAAAAAAAGGAAAAATAAAGTAGGTATGAGGTAACCTAGGTAATCAATGATAAACAGAAAAGGACAGAGGTGCCCCACGGGGCAGAGAGACCAATGAAAGAGCTACAGACAATTTCAAATGGAGAGGAAGAGGATATATACAACTCCATCCTGCCCCGTGTCTCTCTCTCTTTTCACTCGTGACAGGAACCCACTTTCAACTCTCTGGAAATGCGCTAAACGTTCTCTTCCTTCTCAAATAAAATTTCTCTTTGTTATACTAAAGCCTGTGCAAGGTTACTTTTGCTTTGCATTCACTGGGCTGCTCCAATTTCACTTTCACTTTCCACACACTTTTGCTTCCGATTCACCCATGCCTTTCGTGAACTTTCCAGTTCCACTGAGTAACTGAACTAGCTCAGCTGGTTTCAAGGGACCAGGACCCTCAACCCACAACAGAATGGGTTGACCTTTTACAGGGAGAGAGACAACATAATGACAGAGAAGAAGGGTCAAGTTTAATCTAATTTTAGGAGAAGGAGTATATGTCTGATATCCTCAATTTCCTAGTTCTGGTTCTCTAGTAGAGAGTTAGTGTGGAGTACAGAGGAAGAATTATATGAGAAGTGTGAAAAAATGTGGGCAGTATCAATGCCAATTGGTAAAGTAAAACCAATCAGCTCATTTCCCTCCCAGCAACTTCTAAAACAGATGATATGAATGTTATTAATATTATGACATTAATGGGCGGCGCCTGTGGCTCAGTGAGTAGGGCGCCAGCCCCATATGCTGAGGGTGGTGGGTTCAAACCCAGCCCCGGCCAAACTGCAACCAAAAAATAGCCGGGCTTGTGGCGGGCGCCTGTAGTCCCAGCTGCTCTGGAGGCTGAGGCAAGAGAATCTCGTAAGCCCAAGAGTTAGAGGTTGCTGTGAGCAGTGTAACGTCATAGCACTCTATCCAAGGGCGGTACAGTGAGACTCTGTCTCTACAAAAAAAAAAAAATATTATGACATTAATGTGTGCAAAGATCTTAGGTAGTTTACAGTAAATTCTGGAGAGAGGATAAACCTTACATTCTGGGTTCAAATCCTGCTTTTACCTCTTCCTAGCCACGCGACTTTTGGGCAAGTAATTTTATTACTATGGCCATCAATTTTCTTCACTGTAACATCTGTGTTGGTGCCTAACAAAAAGTAAATGTCAGTGTATACAGTCCTTAGCAGAAATAAAATTAAGTCCTTAAATGGTTGCTATTGAAATTATACATGGATATGTCCCTTATAAAAGCCTCCATGATTCAGAGAGCTTTGTTTGTGTTGAGATTCAGGGGGATTTCTGCCTTATGGTAACCCAGGTCTGTTCATGTACAGGTAGGTCCATTGGCTCTGTATAAACCCTCTGGTCCTGAAAGGACCCTGCCTAAATAGAGGCACTCAGTGCCTCTTTCCTTATTCCTGTACACGAGTTTATTCCAAGTGAGTGAGCCAGGCACTAGATGGCTTAGTGTGGGCAAAGCCAGGGAGAAAACTCTGTTTAGCCTTAACATGGGAATGGAGGTAAGAACCCTATCATATCTGAAAGAAAAGTACATTGTCGAAACCAACATGAATACCAGAACCAGAGAAGCTACAGCTCAGAGCCCTCTTCTCTAGGGTGAACCCAAATGACAGACTTCTCTCCTACCATGAGGCACACACCCCAACTTCCTTACCCCACACCCAGGTTCAGCTGAGAACCCAACTGCACAGTCTGAGAAGCGGTGAGAGTGCAAATGTGAAAGCAAGCACCAGAGCCCCCTCAAACGCTTGGTGCAAGGAGGGAAGACATGAACCAAGAGCATTTTTATGGAAAAGGTGAGCTAGCTTACCTGGGAGAATCACCTGAGCCATGGCATCCAAATGTTGGGGTCCAGGCAGCCGAGTTCTTGGTTCTTGGTGTGATCTTGGCCAAAGGATGACCAGACACCCCAAAGCAAAGCAAGTATACAACACAGTTTATTGAAGACCAGAAAGATGGGCTGCAGAGCGAGAACACGATAAAGGTACATTTGCCATAGACAAAGGGCCCTTTTTTGTAATAAAAAATGTAATTTTGGTTATGATATGGTTATACTGTCTAGATTAGGTCCACTTTGTGGTTTCACGGAACTGCTACTTCTTACTACGCACTCAGACCTCACATGAGCCTCTCTGAAAATCCACTGGGGACCACAACACAGATTTAAGCTAATGACATGATAATTAGCCTTAAAGTTGTTCTGTGTCATCTTCCAAACGATGCTATGCTGCTTGGCCCATGGGCTGGAGAGTCCTCTGCAACCTTTTTGTAGCTGGCACGCTAAGTTCTGACTGGTAGATTGTTAGAGCGTTCTCTCCTTCCCTAGGTTTGGGCAATTGCTTAGGACAAGTTTAAGGTGGGGCAGCCCCAGCCAAGCTCCTACTCTTTGTCCTGTAGGAGGGGTCCTCACTGTCTACCTAACTGTGGCACTTTTGATCATTTTCTTATCTGAAAGATATTTTCTCTGTTCTTAACTTAGATCAAACTATTTGTAAAGTTTGGCACCTAAACTACACGCATTCTTCTGAATCTCTGTATGTAGCTACATTCTCACCCTAATAACCCCAGAGGACTGGCCTGATTTAATGGGATAAAAGGCAAAACAAATCCCACGTTTGATTGCAATTAATTAAGAAGGAATTTACGAAGAGATGGGTGACAAGCAGAATTTCAAAGAGAAGCAAAATATTGATGGAAAGAGCAAGAAATGAATTTGTAGGTCAGTGGGTGGGTGAGAGTTTGCATGAGGAAATATACAGAGGTGAAAATGAGCCCATCGCCTTGGGACATGGCAGGCGGGTACTGCTGGTGGTAATGAAGAGGCTGCAGAGAGAGGTCATGAGAAATGAAGGTGGGGTGGGTTCCTGGGGGGTGCCCTATTAGTGGAAAGCCCTGAAGATCAGCAGAGGCTTGGGATATGCATAGTAAGGAGTGTGGAAGTCCTGGAGATTGCCGGGCAGGCAATACACCCCCCCAAAATGAAGTTAGAGGAAAAATCATTAGAGCATCAGTCAGCAGGTGGGATCAGACGAACACCACGGGAGACAGAGATGTGAGAGGATGAGGACCCCAGACTGGGTGGCTAGAGGGGAGGAGAGGAAAGGCTGGGTTAACGCAGCATCATCTAGTGTTTATGGGAAGTTATGGAAGGAGGTAAAATGACAATGGAAAGTAACTCGAAAACTTAGGGTCCTTTGGGAACTTGGAGATTGCAGTGACGTAGTATATTGAGGGAGGTTGGCAAAGGTGGTAATATGAAAAGAGAACGGAAACATTTGATTGGGTGAAGTCTGATAAGACCACCATAGTAGTAGGTTAAAACTACATTTTAATTACAATAATGGAAAATTAGAATTGGATAATACATTACTGACTCAAAAAAAAAATTAACAGAGAAAAGGGATATTTTGGGACACTCTTCAGAAACTGTAATCTTGAGCAATCTCAGGTCACATCATGTTTTGTTTGGATGTAAAACAGTGTACTGAAGAGAGACGCACGTGAGTGTGGAGTCCCTGGGTCTGTCTGTTTAACTCACAGTCTTTGCTCAGATGTGTCACCTGTGCACCAGCATCTGGGGATTCAGAACGTGATGATGGAGTTTGTCATGAACTTGGCCCTCGGTGAGATACCTCGGGGGTTCCAGCAGCCTCCCTGCAGCCTGGGAGGAAGAGGAAGCAGGATTTTCACCAGAGTTGGAATGTACTGCAGCATTGGCTCAGGTGCCCCTGGATCAGTCTCTAATCTGACGAGCAGCCCTGCCCGTGTGGTTGCCCTGCATGGACCTGGTGTGGACACACTGCCTTTGCCGTCCACGCCAACAATGCCAGCCATGTTGGAAGTGAAATCCTTTTCTTATAAAAAGCTCCGTGACTATCTTAGTTTGAATCTTTCTCAACTTTCTCTGTGAATAAAGAGAAGAAAGACAGTGCACTTTCCAGTTGGATCGGATCACAGAATTACTGTTATCTTTAACACTTTTAAGGTACCTTTAACTGTGAAGTAAAGTGTCAATTAGCAGGAAAAACATGTTTGTTTCCTGACGAAGATGCGGAGATTTCAACAGTTGACATCTGACTGCTGTTTAGTTTGGGCTTGTGTTTTGTTTTTTTAATAGGTTTGAAAAACTTAAAAAAAAAATGAGGACTATATGGTGAAGATAAGGTGGAAACTTCTGTATTAAAGAATGCTGTGTGGTTTCATACAGAAGATTCATACCCTATATTTATGTATAATTTACTAAATGGTATACATCTATATATTGTTTGCATATTATAGAGATATATACGCAGCTTTTCTAAGGTAAATCTCTCTAATTTAGTGGAATTTAATATTTTTATACACTAATTTATTTTTAGTTAAAATATGGCAAATTGTGGTTATTTCACTTGATTTTTAAAGTTATTTTCATCTGACCTGATGATTTAAATTAAATGTGCACATTATGTTGATCCTTGAGATTCCTACCACTAATGTTTTGTTTTCTTGAGAAATAATTTTATACTTCGTAAGTTACAGCTTAATAAAACAGTATATATTTAGGCATATTGTGGGAAATGAAGGAATTGATCTATTTTGAATTTGTAAACATTGCTTCTTTAAAAAACTAAAGTCAACAGCATAGGCGCATGAATACATTTGGTTGAAGAAAAACTGGTTTAAAAACGAACAAGTCAAAGTATTCTTAAAGGGAAATATTTCACGTATTTGAACCTCTGTCTGTAGAATTAGGCAGAGTGTGGGGTGCAGGGCTGACATGTGGGTCAAAGAAGAGCTTTCAACCCCATGGAATCACCAGAAAGTGCTTTTCATCTTCTATTTTGTTAATTCAGTGGCCCTGTAGGCAGAAAAGTGCTTTTCAAATTACATTCCGTAGTTTTCTGAAGCATCTTAGAATGTAGTAGCTCCTTGAAATTAAGTGTGATTTTGACAGGCAGGCTTTTGTAAAGCAGAGTGAGAACTTCTTAAGACCTGAATTGGAATTAGGCTTCCCTCCCTGAGATCACCTGGTGAGGGTTCTGTGTTGGTGCTGACAGTACAATAGGGACAACTCCTCATTTAGCTGGTCCCTCAGCTGGCCTCTAGTATTGTCCCTTGGGGATTGTGGCATCCTCAGCCCTGGGCTTTTCACTCTGCTGAGAGCCTCATTGAGACTCCCTGCGTGGACAATGCTCTCCATTAACTTTGCTTCAGCACACACATTCCCAAACCCTAACTTTGAAACGCCTCTGTGAGATTATAAGAAAAAGAATGTCTTTCCTTCCCCAAATGCTGGGGAACATCCAAAGTTAAGATTCAGGGCTTGAGACCATCATATTTAGGAGTTAAAGTTCATGGAACACAGGAAATAAGATGATTTTTTTAGCAGAGTTGAATTTTTCCCAAGTGGGGATAAGGGTGGCTGGCAGTGAAGCTGAATAAGGAAGGAAGAAACACAGGAAGATCGGGGGAATGGTGGAGCCGGGATTTGATAGGAATGACACATGGCTTTTGCCTCTGAATTATAATCTCTAAATCCATTCTTAGATATTCCTTAATTTTACAGCAGAAATGGAAACATCTTAGACTTGTTCGTTAAAAAGCAACCCACCTTTTGAGTTATTTGGGGGGTTTTTGAGTTATTTTTTAAAAGACTAATTTCTTTCATTTACGACATTTTTTCAAAGTCTGCTCACCATGCCTGGACCAGTCCAGTGCTTCTCACTCATAGCTGTTCCGTTTAACAGGTGGGGTAAGTGGACGGATTCTGCCACCCTAGCCTTATGCATGGAAATTCACCGACTCCTTTAGAAATCGAGCAAGCTGTGGCTCCTCCCACTAACAACAGAGGTCACAAATCCACATGTCATGAATCACTGAACATTAATTCCCAGCCATTCTTCCAGGAGATTTTTTCATTTTAGTGTCTTCTCACAAGTTACTGCTCCTCCCACACAATAGCTGATCACAAAAAATTTGAATGTAAGCCTTTTGAGAGCACCAGTAATGTTCTGTATGTCTTCCTAAAGGAAAGTGGTGTAAATAACTAGTCTGAGAGACTTCAGAATGGAGATCTCTGCTTTAACCTGTGTTCCTAGAAATGTTCCAGACTATGAGAATAGAAACTTAATATTCCTGGGTGGAGGTATAAAAAAATCACTAGTAACTGGAAAAAGCAAGAATGCCTAATTTAATATTACTACTGTTTCTGTAGATTTAGGGGGCACAAGGGTTGGTTACATGCAAGCGTTATATAGCGGGGAAGCCAGTGATTTCAGTGCACCTGTCACCAGCATAGTAAGAGAGCTTCATTTTTGTATCAGAACTTTCTAAATAGCAAGTAAAAGAATGCTCAACTCAAAAGGACTTAAAGGATCTTTTTTTTAGCTCACAAAACTGAAAAGACTGGGCACACGGTTTCTCTGGGCAGCATAGGGTGCAAATGATTTTCACCAGGACAAGATATTCCCTCTTCGTTTCTTCACACAACCTTTTTGGCATTGAGCGAATCCTCCATTCTGGGGCAGCACCAGCCTCATACTTGGTCAGATTAAGTTTGCCATCCCGAAGCTAAGGCCAGAAAGCCAGCACTGCTCGACCATGACTGACCCAGTTTGAACCATGTGCTCACCAGAACTGAACCAGTCCCTGTCTCCAGGGGAGGAGAGGATCTATCCGATGGGCCAGGGTGGCTACTCCAGGATCTGGACGTGACCTCAGCTCCACAGCAACCATGTGGTCTCTGATGAATGTCCCATATAAAGATGGACGTGCTGTTGGAAAAATAAGATGAACAGATTTGGGGACTCAGAAACCACAGTTGCCCTTCTCTGCCCCTATTTCTCCTGAAAGTCTGTTTAGGGTGAGATGTGGTATTTTACAAGATTGAGGTACCTGATTGATACAATAAATATTAGCTTCTATAGATTTCTTTTTAATTTGGAGTTTTTTTTGAAAAGATATTTTAGTATACTACAATGAACAGCGCAAATCTATATTGGATTTACTGATGACAATGCAATTATTACCATCATGTATGTATGATATGATATGGTAAACTTGGAGCAACTGTTGGAAATGTGTGTTGATGATTCCCTTATCAACTAACATGAAAGGACCAACAGAAGTCACTGGAAACTTTTGAAATACTTTGAATAGCTAGACATGGTCTTACAGGGGCTGACAATTGAGGTCACAAACTTGCCACGGAGTGCTTACGTTGGTACAAACAGCTTGGGAAAGTTTCATAACCTTGGTAGACCAGTGTCTCAAGTTGTGTTCATGTTGATGTGTGTCTTGCTGAGCAGTGTTTATGATTGTTGTGTGGTTTTGTGTGCCGTTGCAAGAATGTGGGAGCTTGAACTCGAGGATGAACAAATATTCATAAATGTCATAGAAAATCATTGGCAAAGTCTGCGTAGGTCCACAAGTGTGAAATTTATTTTAAGGTGATGTTTTGGATTAAGTGTAGCTCTTTACCTGATCATCCTAAACAGGATATACATACATACATGTGAACACACCTGGAGGCACGAATATTAGAAGATCAGGATACACACTTTCAACACAGTGCTGCCAGGTGGAGTATTTGGGTAGAATTAAAGTAATTCAGCCAAATGATCAATTTTATTCCCCACCCCCACCAGAACCACCACTCAATCAAATGGAAGAAACTTAATTGGCTGATTACTTGGGTGTCATCAAGGGACATCCTGCCCTCCTTCATGACATAATTTGAGTTTCATATTTTACCCTTCAAAGAGCTGTGTACCAGCTTTCCTTTTTAATTTCTTTTTTGGTCAGGTATAATTGGGCCAAAATTAAAACTGAATAGCCTGATGACAGTAAAGCCAAGATGCTAAAATGGCATTGTGGCACCTCTGAGTGTGAGAGTATAAGGAAGATGAGCAACAATTTCTGGGAGATACTCAAATAAGTTTAGAAAATGGACAATTCTTTTTTTATTTTTTTTTATTTTTATTTTTTTTTTTTTTTGAGTTTTATTTATTTATTTTTTATTGTGGAGAAGGGGCAGGGAAAGAAGGCGGGGGAAGAGGTGAGTGACAGGGTCGGGCCAGTGGCATGGTACCACATTGGCTGTATCTAGGTAGAGGCAGTTTC
>CAUYPK010089724.1:0-51895 GCA_963574355.1 Loris lydekkerianus | reverse complement strand
TCAGAAAGGAAGAGCAAAGAGAGGGAAGGAGGGAGGGGAGTGGGGCTTTGGTGTGTGCCACACCTTTTGGGCGCAAGACACGATTGTAAGAGGAACTTTACCTAAAAAATGCAATCAGTGTAACCTGGTTTATTGTACCCTCAAAGAATCCCCAACAATAAAAAATAAAGAAATGAAAAAAAAAAAATACTGTGATTTTTCAAAGGAATTGACAACTCCTGGTAATGTTCTGCAGACACCAAAACAAAATCTTTCTTCAATATCAATGATAGTTACATTTCCAGAAAATTCAGAAAATTAAAACCACACCCCAAAATACCATGTGTTTATGAAAACCACATAAAACCCAATAACTGCTCTGATTAGTATGAGTATGTTTCATTTCATGAATATTTAATACAATATTCAAATATGGACCAAGACTAGATAATTCTTTTTTGTACAGACAGTTGAGTATAATAATGGCAAGATGTCTATTCCCTGGTCCCCACCAGCAAACACTACTAGTACCCTCTTATGATGATGATATTCTGGCTCTAGAGGACAATGTCACCCCCCATCCTCATGGAAAATTTATTTCTATAGCAAATAAAGATAATACAATTTTCTATTTATTCTATAAATAGTGATGAATAAGATATGTTTGGAATATTGTATTTTTGTATTTTGAGTAATATTTCTTATATGTCTACAAAAATATGCTCTTTATTATAACATATTAATAGAACATGGTGTTATATTAACATTATATAATAATCTATTAATACAAAGAAAATCAGAATTACCTGATTTCAACATTTCTAAAATAAGGAAGGGAAAATAATACAATCTACAAGATAAAATTATGATAGTCATGAGAAAAATAAACGCAACAAAATTCCCACAAATCGTTTTTTAATTTAAATATTTTTCTATTTTTTAAATTTTCTTATATACTCTATGGGCATTACAAATTTTCTCCAGACATTTATGGGTTGTAATTGTCTTACAAATTTTGAGTCAAAGAGATAAAGAAAAAACTAAGAAAACAAAACACAAACAAGAAATAAAGTAAATAACTTTTTCAGAAAGGAAAGATAAAAGAAAATTTAAAACAGGAAAAAAATCTGAAACAAGTCATATTTGAACTACATTGCTACTTTTTCATCCTCAGAATTAATTTCTATAACTGAGTAATGGGAGCACAGAAGCTCACAAGGGTATTTATTATTTATCTGAACAATCTTTGGATTCATAAAGTGATAACAAATTGAGAAAAACTTAATTCTGGAAGACTTACCTTGATGAAAAAGAAAACGTTTTCTTAATTCATTCAGTTGTTCTATTCATATCCTTAATTACTTTGGGTTTTCCAAAGCATTAAATAGAAGACTAGGCTCCTGGGATAGTTTTGAGAATATTAAGGGCAAAGAAGTATGGGGAGGAGGAGGAAAAACAAAACCCAAAAAGCAAAAAAGCAAAAACCCACAAATCTGTGTATAAAGCTAGCCAGCAATGAAGATTCTTGAAATAAAATCAATTAACACTTACATGTCACAAATTATGAATCAAATTTCGTAAAAAGTGACTCCAAATATAATAAGAAAATCCAAATTATTTAACGTTTTAAAGAATTGTAAATTTATTACTTTCAAGTATGTTTATTCATCCATTCCTCAAATATTCAGAAAACCTTCTTTATATGGCCTAATCTCACAGTATAACTTAATGTGATTTTAAATACGTACATAAATTTCCAACCAGTCCCTGTTTTTAGTTTTCATTTATTTAAAAACACATTACTTTAAGAGTGGAAGGGAACTATAAAGATTTCAAATAACTTTCTTTTCCCAAAAATAATCTAAAGGAACTGAAGCCCAGCACACTGAGAAATTCTCTCAGAAATCAGAAAAGGAAAAAAATCACTTCCCTTGTAACTCATTTTAATGCTTTGTCCAAGAAAAGTCTCTAAGTCATAGTTTGACCATTATTTATACATGTTCAGTAAACTTTCAAATGATTTTTGTAGCAAGAGTACCCTTGGTGATATTGAGAAAGTTGATTTCCATGTCCTTAAAGTTGACCTGTCAAAGAACAAATCTAAGAAATCTTGTTATAACAGAAGGCCACAAGTTCCTTTCTCTTGATTCCTAGATAACTGCCTTCCCATCAGCATTTTGATAATCTTGAAAAGTTTCTTACTATTTTTTTCCTTATTTGTTTTTGTCAGGGTATGAGATGAATGGGACATCTTATCTGGTTAGCCAAGTAGAATTTGTGTCTTTGTAGCTAAATCATGCCCAGGATAAACCTATCTCAGGAGAAGTGGAATGAAAAGAATTAAAGAGTTGAATCCAGTTCAAAGCCTTTAAAAAGGCCATGTTTCCATTAGAGGAAATTAGAATGAGGTAACAAAACTCTAAAACTTGTTAAGCTCATGTTGCCTGGATGGGTCAATCAGACATTCTGTATTGGAAAATACGTGTGATGCAGTATTGCAACTCTAGGTGGCTTCAACGTCACTAGTCTTTGTATGGGCATCATTTAGAGACCACAGGATTAAATAAGGACTAGGCTGAGTATTCTAACATTATATAATCCTCTTGTTTGGCTAGATCAAGGCATGGTTTTGATCATGTAATGAACTAACATTCTGACATTCCCTGTGCCCATTCTCATTCCCAATATAAAGGAAGCAATTATGAAGACAGAGATTTGGGCTAACAGCACACAACACAATTCCACAAGTCCATTATCTTTTGCTTAAACCAACGACTTCCTCCCAAAACAAACAGCAGCAAGTCACAGCAGCTGATTGCTGTTACGCTCAAGAGGATTTCATTGTAAAATGCAACATTACAGTCATTGGAGTGTGGTAAGTAATAGATCCTAAAGAACTGGTAGGGAAGGAAACAAACAAGGATGATCCCTATAAAAAATAGGTTTTTCAGTTGAGCCCAGAACTCCTGGTGGGATAGCAAGGAGTGACCTAGCTTCCGCACCATCGATATAATGATGAAGATCTGGAAGATCAAGAGAATCACTGCAATGGCTATGACCACAGCGGCCATCATGTAGTTGATGACTTGTACATCCACGTGAGCAAGTTCTTTGTGGAATTTAAAACAGAGGGTCTCATTGTACTCCCCCTGCCTTCCGTACTGGGAAACAACGAGGGGCACCACAATGACAATCACCAGCATCCACATGCCGGCACTGGCAGCCACAGCGTGCAGCTTTCTGTAGAATTCCACTTTGTCCTTGCACTTGAAGAAGATTAGGTACCTGGTGACCAGGATCACCACATAGAACAGGAATGTGAGGTACATATGGATGTGCAACATGGCACTCACGAATTTGCAGAAGGGCAGCCCAAATGTCCAAGTCAGCTTGATGAGGTAGACCAAGCGGAAAGGCACTGTCAGCAGAAAAACACTGTGGACCACCACCAAGTTCACAACCGCCATGGTCGTCACAGAACGGGTGTTCATTTTCACCAGCAGAAACAGAATACAGATGATACCCACCAGCCCACCAATGAGCACCACGAGGTAGAGACTGGTTAAATGGGGCGTCAGTGTAGGATTGCAAGAAGAATTCCTGGAGATGTTGGGGCCAGCCATACTTCAGAAGTTACCTGGAAGAGACAAAGCACCAGAGTACTGATAAACTCCCAGAGTTTGTTCCTATCTCCTTCATAGCACTGACACAGTGGCTTTGTAATTTATCTATTTACATTAAGCCATTGATTTTTCATCTTTAAGGGGAATAAAAATATAATCTTAATCTTGGAGATGCCCCCAGAGACATGTAATAGATGTACATAGGCAAAACAATTTGCAAAGAATTTCTGGAGGGTTTGCAGCCCATCTGGAGCTGATCTGTGGAGGCTTGTACTACAGCAACCCCTGAGAAAAACTGTAAGATGGATGGAAAAATGAATGGATGCATGAAGTACACAATATTTTTTTTTATTCTTTTTGGCAGGATTCTAATTCTCTAATTCCTTCTAACTCATTAGCAAATGACCCAAGAATAGATATTCATTCAATATGTCAATTAATTTGAAAAAATATTGGCTAAGTCAAGGCAGCAAGTCAAGGCAGCAGCAAGTAATAGGAAGTTTTATCTGCATTTCTCATTACAGTCAGATTATCATCCAGCATTGAGGTCTTGGCTAAATTCTTCCCATAGGCACCACTGAACATGTAGCATATCTCCCAGTTCTCCTATCCCCACCCTTCAAATGCCTTCCAAATTCATAAGATAGCCACTGTTGTTTCTCCTCTGGACTCCTGAAAGATCCCCACTCTATACTCTGAGTCCCTTCTAAGTCACAATTCATATTCTAATTTATTACTTACTATAAAAGATTTCAAAATCTTTTAATTTCACTAAGCAAGTCATGTCATATTTCTGATTTAAGTCTTTTCCAATGGCTTCTCATCTCTTTTGAGATAAAATTAATATCTTACATGCCTACAATGTACTGCGTTAAAGTGGCAAAGGCTGATCCCTTGAGATCAGATTAATCCAAAGCTAATATTGGCAGACTGTGATGGATTGGATATGGGGAAATGTGGGAAAGGGACGTGTCTTAACCACTCCCAGATTTCTGGCTCGAACAATTGTGTTATTAGACGTGTCTTTATTGACATCAAGGAGACTTGTATGTGAGGAAAAACAGTAATGAAATTATGTACTGTCCTCTGTAGAACATTTACAATTATTCTTATTAATTTCTTGAATTTTTTTTCATACAATCAAATATTACCCAACAATAAAAAAGAACCAATTTCTAATATACACAGTACTGGTAAATCTCAAAAACATTATACTAAATCATGTATTTTCAATAGAGAAGTAGTGTCTCACATCCCCTAAAGGGGAAATTTTGTTCTTGAGGTGTGAAAAAACCCTTCTTTATATCCATGTGTGTGTATGTGTGTGTCTATACACACATATAATACACAATACACAAACAGTTATACAGATATATCTGTAGTATCAAAATTTCCTGAAGAGGAGGAAAACATTTCTTTGGAGGATAATAATACCAGAAAAGTTAAGAAACACTATAGTAAAAGAAAGGTTATATACTATACGATTTCTTTTTTCTAAAAAAGGCAAAACTGTTACAAAAAGCAGAGTAGTGTAGCCCAGGGCCCAGAGTTTAGGGGAAGGAATTGGCTTCAAAGAAGCATGTGGGAAGCTATGGGGTGATGGAAATACTTTCTATCACGTCAGTTACCACTGTAGTTGTTTGTTGAAGCTCCTTCAATTGTATGCTTACAATTGGCAGATTTTATAGCATATAATTTGTACCTCAATAAAATGGTTTTTCAAATAATAATAACTTCAGGGAGTCTCTGCATTTGTGGGGATGGATTGCAATTCAAGGAGTTGTGACCCACTTAACTGAGCGTTTTCCTGTGGGTTGTGCCTCAGGTAGTCTCATTACACTCAGTTCATCTCTCTACTTGCCTTTTGTCTTTCTTGGCAGAAAGTGGTTTCATCAAGTAGACATGAAGTTAAACTGTGTTTTCATCTAAGTCAAGAGTGGATGTGCCACCATGAGCTCTGCTCACCACGTCCTTTGGCTATTGGCCTGGAAGGGCTGACTCCTGAAGGAGGAAAGTCAAATCAATAATGTATCACTTGTCTCAAGTTCTTTTTCTTATTATAAACTGTCGCGATCTCTCTCAGATACGAGAAACACGCGTTAAATGTCTTCTATTTGTTAGGGCTACACTACATGCTTGCCTAAACATTGTCTCATTCCCTTCAACACTCACAATGACAGTCCCATGAGTTGTGTAATGTATTATTACCTGGAATCACACACACACACACACACACACACACACACACACACACACACACATATCTCCTTGTTATACATTGTAGAAAAACACTGTGTGACTCCTAAGCCCAGGTTTTTAAATCTTGACCCAAGAAGAATGGGAGGCATGAAGATATTTTGTTCTTCACAAGTGGCTCCCTGCCAATATATTTTGAAAGCTGCTTTTCTCTGTTTTTGGATTTCTTACTTTCCCCTTCCCTTTACTTGGTTTACAGCAAATCCTACAGGCTAGTAAACGTACACATCTATCCTCCTCCTCTCTGGTTTGCCTTTCTCCACAGATTTGCAGCTACCACGCTTCCAAGTGACTTAGTTCCTGCAAGTCTGTTGCACTATCACATAACTTGGAGGCAAGTGGGAGCCAAGTGAGCAACGTCAGGGTGCAGAGAGATTAGATCATTTGGCAAGACAGTAGGGGAGTCATCTGGCTCCTTTAGCAGGATTCCGAATTTCAAATATTGAGGTGATGTATTAAACACAATTCCAATCAGAAATTATATTAAATGCAAATAGAGTAAATAAATAGTCCAATTAAAAGATCAAGTTTGTTCAATTGACTTAAAGAAAACAGGATCCAGCCAAATGGAGTTTATGGAAGACACATACTAAATGTAAGAGATTCACAATAAAAGTGATGTATGTATTATTAAATGTCCTCTTTATTTCCAATAATGATTCTTCCATAAGATTTAATTTTTCTGATACATCAGAGTTTGGGGGTGGGGGGGTGGTTAGTGTGTGCTAAATTGAAAATGTGCTTTTGTAAACAAAAATTATTTTTGCCCCTTCCCTTAAAATATTACAAATTCAGAGCATTTTAACTCCTTTACTCCCCTTCTGTTTTGCAGATTTTATGCATTTTAATCCTATAAATATTTAAAACCCCACAGAATAACATTGCATTGCACAGTTAACATTCAATCCATAGTCATTTATTTTCACTACTTGGTTTACTTATAGATTGCTCTTTATTTTTTTCTTACATTTCTGTGTTTTCTTTGGGGATAACCTTCCTCTGCTGAAGAACTGCACTTTAATATGTTTTAGTAACAGTTTCAGGGATGAACTCGCTCCGGGTTTTTGTATGTGTATGTGTACCTGAAAATGCTTTCATTTCATTTTTAGGATAGAATTGCAAAGCATAAAAGCTGAGATTGGCTTTTTTTTTTTTTTTTTTTTTCAGTACTTTAAAGATCTTATTACACTGTCTTCTGGTTTTCATCGTTGAGACTTCAGTTGCCAATATTGCTATTGCTCTATTAAGGTTGTGTGTCTTTTTTTCTTTACCCTTTTAAAAAAACATTTTTGTGTGTATGTTTGTGCCTGGGTGGGTGTTTTTTGTTTTCTCTATTTTTACTGTTTGGGGATTCTCATTGTTTCTTAAATGTATAAGTTAATGTTTTTAGTCATGTTGGGGAAATTATCCATATCTACAAATATTGTTTTGCTCCAACGTATTCTCTATTCTTAGACTTCAATTATATTAGGGCTTGACATTTTCACTGTTTCCATCTTGTCTCTGCTTTTTTCTGAATTCTCTATGCTTTTTTTAAATCTCTGCTTCCATTTGAATGGATCCTTCATCAGTACTCCTACCTCTAGCTGTGTCTACTCTGCTGTTTAACCAACTAGAGTGCCTAATATTAGATGTAAACTATTTTTAGTTTTAGAAAGCGTAATTTTTATACATTCTAGGTTGTGAGATTTTTTCATAATGATTTCATTTTTTTTTACCTTTTCTTCTGATTTCTTACATATAGTAATCACAATTATTTTAAGAGCTTGTTAGAAGTATTTGTGTATGTATTTCTATTATCTGTGGGTTTCTCATGGTTTTCCATTATGAGATCTTATTATCTGGCAGGTCTAATAATGTATTATTTATTTAAGTTCTGTATATTTTGTTTAAAACAGTGTAGAAGTTCCAAATGATGTTTCTTTCTTATAAAGATGGTACATTCTTTCCTCCACTATGCTTAGATTATTTTGAGTCAAGGCTTGGTCGTGGTTCTAGTATTGCAATCTTGAGGGTTAGAGTAGCTGATCTCACCTGCCTATGAATGCCTGCCTTAAGAATGGGTTCTGAGAGGTTTTTCATATGCTGCCTGTCGGCTTGGACCCAGGAACCAAAGATGTAGCCAGCTTCCAGATTTCTTTTTTGTTTGCTCTATCTACACTTAATCAGGCTATCATGTAAGACTCCCAGATGATCTGCCTCAAAATTGCAGCTTCTCCATTCTGCCCTATAGATGACAGCTGAACTAAGCCTTCTGCTACGCTGTGCCATGCACTCTCTCCAGCTGCCTGCTGGGGGCACACTCTCACTTCCTGTCACTCCCAACAAGGACTCCTGACTGTGGCCTAGATAACAATGAGGAAAGAGAGAAGTTAAAAAACGTCCTTTTTTTTTCTAGAGTGAGAAGGTTAATCACTTTCTTTCTTCCTAGAATGAACATCTGTTCTTTTCAAACTGTTTTCCTCTTTGCCTCTTTGTAACAGGCACCCGCCCCTTTTTTGCTGAGTTTGAAGACCCCTTCATCACATGTAATGCACACCCTACTCCCAAGATAGGTCACCAGCTTGGGGCCAAAGGAAGAAGACAATGAAACTATTAAAGGGTTTGAGATTCATAGGTGGTAGGAATGGCCAGACAGGGATTAGGGTCCAATTTCTTTTTAGGAGAGAAATAAAATGATATACATGTGCAAGAAGTATTTCTCTGTATATAAGATACAACTCTAGAGATGGATAGGAGCTTTTAGTTAGTTGACCTAAAATTTTCTCTCTCCTCTCCTTTGTTTTCAGAGATACAATTCATTCTCTGTGTAATGACTTGCTTGTATGTGACTGAGCCTGTATAGATCACCTGTGTAGGTACAAGGGAATTATCACATGTTCATAAGAGCCACGTCTCTGAACTCTGAGAAGAGATGGGCACATGGGACCAGTAACAATACATATTTTATCAATATTACATCAAAAAATTCTATTCTCTAAATTAAAGTTGAAACATGATCTGCAAATAATTCTCCTTTGAGTTTTGATTTTAATGGTGTCATATTTACCTTGCAGGTCCAATTTCTTAATACAGTGATTTATTTCAATGGCAATTAATAGTAACATTAATTCAACCAGAATAAACATGTTTCTTCGAACCTAGACTGTTACATATTTTCTAATCTATTAATTTACGTGTCTGTTAGAATTAGATGCCCATAAAGAATAAAGGAAATTCCAAGTTTTTGCACAAAATGGAAAGTTCAAAACTTAAAAACATTGAAAAGTCTTCATGGCTAAAAAATTGAGCCTACAGAAAAATAATAAACACTGCTCAGAAATGCTTCCAATACCTCACTTCAGAATAACACCCGGCTAATGGGATTAGTCCCTGAGACTGTGGGGAAGCCAGGGGACCATCAGAGAAATGCAGTGAGGTATGGAGCATTAAGCTGACCAGGCTTGTGACAAACAGGCCTAGTAGACAAACCCCACAGCTAGGGCTTGGGGACCTAAAACAACAGAGCCAGCATCCACAGTCACAAGGACAAGCATAGCTGATGGCTTTGAAATAAGTTATACGCAGAACTTGCCAAATATTGTTTTAAAAATGCATGCAGATAAGAAATATGTAGTCCTTTATTAAATGAAAGGCTCTGTCTTTCTTACCCACCTGTCAAATTTAGATGATATGTGCTTGGATTTCTTAATTTTCAGATTTGGGTTCTGAAATTTGCCCTGAGATTTAGGACATAGACACTTAGAAGAAGAAAAAAATCCTGAAGCTTGGAAGGCACCCGAGATAAAATGTTGGAGACACACTGACTACCAGTATTTAAAGATCCACCTTACACCAAATCTTTATAGGAAAAATGGCACATGCACTGCCCCAGTATTGGTACAGGTGGGTGGCTAGTGTATCTGTCGTGCTTCAGTGAATTTGTGAGAGAAAGAGAAAGGCATCAGGAAGATGAAGGAGGGAAAGAGAGAGAAGGAAGAGGTGGGCAAGCAGAAAGAAAAGGAAGAGGGGAAGAGAAAAGACTGGCTCAGAGGGTTCCAGCCAGTCATGTTGTTGTCACACCTGGGTGTAGAGTTGACTAGTATTTTCGTGGGTTTGGGTCTTTACACCTAGAAATGATGCAAATGTCTTAGTTATCTACCCAGTTGATTGTCTAACATAATATGGACCACTGGGCGGCACCTGTGGCCAAACGAGTAGGGTGCCGGCCCCATATACCGAAGGTGGTGGGTTCAAACCCAGCCCCAGCCAAAAAAAAAAAAAAACCCGCAAAAAATAAAAAATAAAATAATAATAATATGGACCACTTGCCAGGCAGGACATCTGATTCTGTAAGACCTGAATGAAGGTAACAGAGAAGTAGCTCTCCTTCCATGAGACAATTCGTTCCAAATACAAGGAGCCAATGAATTTTTTTTTAACAGCATTAACATTTTATCTGTTGATGATATTTAAATATCTCATCCATATATCTTCATCATTTTCCTCCACCCCCAAACATTTTGTTTTATGCAAATGTTCCTGCATATCACATTCCATTCCCTTCAGGAGGCCTTTGAGGTCTCACTGGACTTTCTCAGCTGCTTTCTCAAAATGCTTTCTATTCGCCTCTCAATCCTTCCTTCGCAATTTTATTAATTCCTCTGTTTTAATTCATTATTTTAGTCATTTCTGTGCTATTTTTAACTTTGAATTTCTTACAATCCTAGCAGGTTACTATATATGTACAACAGGGCCACATCTGTCTCTAGACTAATAATTAATGCTGGAATTCTACAAATAAACTGTGGACCCAGAGCCAACTCTCCTAAGAGAGCAGGGCTGCCTCTCTGGCTATCCACGGACCATGTTGTTCAAGACAGGGATGCCTTCCTTTTCTCTGTCACTGACCAGGATATCATTGTGACACCTTGCCTCAAATTCTGATTTTCCCCTGCCTTTCTCATTTCTCTTCTTAAAACACTTCTCTGGTTCCCTTAAGAGAAAATAAAAGTCTGAGTACCTACCATGTCACACAAACAATTTGGCCTGAGTTTAGATTTCAAAGCACACCACTTCTCTAGACTTGCCTTTCTTCACCCTCCTCTCATGCCCCAGATGTACTAACCATTCTGGAATGTTCTATTTCATGCCTCCAGGATATCTCTTACTTCTGTTGACCTCAAATATACAGCTAGACACCTAGACTGAAGTCCAAATTGCATCACAAATGATTTCATGTCTCTTCTCAAAAATTTTCCCTGGCCACCATTGTCCTGTTGTTAGTCTTTGGACCTCTAAACCAGCTTCTCCCCACCCCACTGATGCAACAAGATTCTATCATCCTGCCTGTATTATCTTATAGTTTCTGCTCTGACCTTAACCCACACACAGGAGTGCTCCTTAGATCTGCCTGAGGGTTGCTGGTGGCTATTTCCTTATGTCTTGCCAGTTCCTTTCCCAATGCCTTGCTCAAACTTGCTTGGGTCTCAGTGGTCATTGCCCATGGCCTCAGGACTATCCAATCTTAGAAGTCAGATATGGAAGTGGCTTTTGTGGCTGTTTTATAAAGAAGCTGTGTTGGAGCTGGCATCAGAGACCAATCTATAAAGGAAGAATTCTACAAAATTTGTAGAATCCTACAAAATAGAATTAAGCACAATCCAAATCCCCATGCATGAGTAGTCCTAAGTTGCCAGACTCCCCCACCTCCTTTTCTAAACAGAAGAGCAGCTATAATCTACTTCGGAATTTCTTATTTCATTTGTTAAACAAATGATATCATTTCAAGTGTCTATTGTACAGTAGGTAGTGAAGATTCTGAAATGAATAAAGCATATCCCCGCATTTAGACCTCCTTCTATTTGGTAAGGGAGAAAGAGGCCAATAAATTATTTACAGGAACATCTACAGGTACATAAAAATGTTACAGGAATTCAGAAAGAGGAATATTTAATTTAAGATGTAGTGGAGAACAAAGTCATCAAACTAGAGTAGCAATTGATTGGTTATAAATACGTAGCAGGGACTGCATCTTGAGGATATCAAAGTTCTGGATGCAGAGAAGATAAGGCACTCTAAGGAAAGACAAGAAACTGACTAAAGACTTGGATGTATGTTCAGAGAATTCCAATAGTCTGATGTTCCTGGAACATTAGGTAAATGAAGAAAACATGGGTTCATGCCTGTTGGTGAGGCTGGAGCCAAATACATAGTCCCTCTAAGGATTTTCTATTTTATCCTGAAAATTATGAGATACACAGAAAATTTTAGAATATCAAATGTCACTGTAATATTTCAATTTCAAAACCTTATTTGGCATCACTTCTTGGTATTTTGGCTATGACCAAGTGTAAAAGCTTATTTGGCAACAGAATAAAGAGTTGGAGGAGATATGGCTCAGTGAGTAGGGAGACAGCCCCATATACCTAAGATGGTGGGTTAAAAAAACCTGGCCCCGGCCAAACTGCAACAAAAAATAGCCAGGTATTGTGGTGGGTACCTGTAGTCCCAGCTACTGGGGAAGCTGAGGCAAGAGAATCACCTAAACCCAAGAGTTGGAGGTTGCTGTGAGCAGTGATGCCATGGCACTCTACCGAGGATAACAAAGTGAGACTCTGTCTCTAAAAAAAAAGTTATGCACTGGCAGAAGGTAGCATCATCTAGGAGAATTTACCTCTAAACTAAACAAAAATTGAAGATTCTGTAGTTGGGGACAAACGTAAGTGCTTTAGGCATGTACCCTAGCAAGTGATGACATCTTTACAATTAAACAATAAAAAGACAAGAAATAATCACTGGAGAGCAAATACTGCATTAGATGGACATCAAATATCTCAGGCAAAAGACCTAACAGATTAGATTGTTATAAGGGCAATGAGAAAAAATGTAACTTTGATTGCACTCAGAGAGAAGAAAGTGATCGAAAAAAGGACTCAGACTTGTTATTGAAATAAAAAATGCACCAAAGTACATAATTAGTGGGCTTGTGAAAAGGTTCAGAAGGATTTTCACAGATGGAACCAAAAAAAGGCCCCAAAACCAGAAGATTTAAAAGAAAATCTGAGAAACACCTGGGGCAAAACTAGAAGTTCCAACATCATCTGGAGATAGCAGGATAAGATGGAATGCTTAGATAAATAATTAAAGAACATTTCCTACACATAAAAAAGATGAAATCTTTATGTTGAAAAGTCCCACCTAGTGCTGAACTGAATAGAAAAGACACACATTTAGACACATGAAGACGGAATTTGAAATCACAAAGAAAAAGCTCATATATCCACTTTGATGTCTAGTAAACATCTCAAACTTAGTATATGTCTTTCCTGTGTTTTTTCCCCTCCTCTCCCCAGGCACATGAACTTGTTCCTTGCAAAGTTCCTCAACTTTCAATTAATACTAATTTCATTTTCCAGTTGTTTGAGTGAAAACTCTAATGGTGTTTTGTAGGGTTTTCTTTTTTTCTCAATATTTACCTCCACTCCTTCAGTATCCCCCATCCGTTCCCCTTCATAATAATTCACATATGAGGTCTGACAATTAAGTTCATGAACTCATCCCAGATAAAGTGCTACATACCTCACTTCTGAACATCACCACAGTCACCTTCAAAGTATTCCCCTTGGGAAGCTATTTACCAATGCCAGCATCTATTCCACCCTTCAGAGCAATTTTGGAGCTCTTTTTCTGGAATGGCCGTGAGAGCTGTCATCATACAAGGTCTGACAATTAAGTTCTCATACTTGTCACCATGCACTTACACACTGTACAGACAACGCAATAAGATTTTATAACCCTTTGTATATCAGTGTCTCACAGCTGTGTTCATGTCAATGTCTGGTAGTGTCTTCCTGAGTGGTGTTCATTAATGTCTTTGCATGTTTTTTGTGTGCCATATGATGTCATCATTTCAGAAAATGTTAAAAACTTGCTTTGAAGAGTGGACTAGGCACTTTCATCAATGCATAACTTCCTAAGAGGAGTACTTCAAAGGTGACCATAGTGATATTTAGCAACAAAGTATGTAGCACTTTTTCTAGGATGAATTTGTGAACTTTATTGTCAGATCCATATTATCACTGACCAGATTTTTTTTTGTAAAGGTAACTGGTATAATTGGCAAAATATGAACAGAGTCTACAGATTAAGTAATAGAATTGTACCAATGTCATTTTCCGGACCTTGATCCTTGTCTGTGGTTTTATAAAAGATCACCCTGTTCTTAGGACACATGATGTTCTTAGGATAGGATGAAGGTATCATGTCTTTAATTTATTCTTAAATTGATCAAAAAATTATAATGTGTATATAGAAAAAGGGAAAAATCATTACAATTATAGAATCTAGGTAAAGAGTATTTTAGAGAACTTTATGTCATTCTTATAACATTTCTGAAAATGGTCTGTGCATTATTTCTAAACTTAAAAATTACAAAAGATTAAACTAAATAAATCTACATTTGGTCTACTCATCACCAGTTACATCATTACAACTGTGATTCTAGCCACATCACCTCTCTATGGGATTATTACAGCAAATTTATGAATTTTCCATTTTTTATTCCTATCTGCCCTACAATCTGCTCCCAACTCAGCAACCAGAGTAATTTTTCAAATGTAAATCTAAAGATGTCATTCTGCTTCTCCCAATCCTCCAATGGCTTCTCATCTCACTCAGAGCCAAATCAAGATTTAGGAATGGTCTAGAAGGACTTGGGGCAGTGGTCCTTACCCTTTTTGGCACCAGGGGTAGGTTTCATGGAAGAAAATTTATCCATGGATGGGTGAGGGAGGCATTAAGTGATTTCCATAAGGAGCAGGAAATCTAGATCCCTCAGATGCACAGATTAGAGTAGGGCCCATGCTCCAGTGAGAATCTGATGCTGCTGCTTATCTGACAGGAGGCAGAGCTCAGGCAGCGATGCAAGCCATGGGAGCAGCTATGAATACAGGGGAAGCTGCTCTCACTCACCTGCCACTCACCTCCTGCTGTATGCCTGGTTCCAAACAGGCCATGGACAGCTACAGGTCCCTTGCCCAGGAGTTTGGTACCATAGCCTTAGAGGTGGGAGCCCTCCTCACCCACTCTCTGCCTCTAGAATCTCACCTCCTACAATTTCCTCCTCATTAGTACGTGTCACCTTGCTTTTCCTCAAACCTCATTGGCATGCCCCTGCCTCAGAGCCTTTGCACATGAAGTTCTTTCTTTGAGAGTGTTCTTCCCCTAGAAATCTGCACAGCTTGCACCATCATCCCTTCTTGTCTATGGACACAGGTCATTTCTTCAGTGATTCCCTTCATGGCCTACCTGTTTAATATGTTGACATGCACCCACTCCCACCCAGCAAGCTCAGCCCCGTTCTCTTCCTTACTGCTCTGCACAGCATGTGTCAGTGACAGACTAGTCACTTGACCTGTGTGTGAGTTTGTATTCTTGCCATTTCCGCCTCGAGAATTCAAACATTCTGAAGTCAAGAAATTCTCAGCTCAGCACCTGTAGCACAGTGGTTGCAGCCTGGCCACATACACAGAGGCTGACCAGTTCAAACCCAGTCCAGGCCATCTAAACAACAATGACAACTGTAACAAAAAAATAGCTAGGCATTGTGGTGGGCGCCTGTAGTCCCAGCTATTTTGGAGGCTGAGGCAACAGAATCGCTTGAGCCCAAGAGTTTGAGGTTGCTGTGAGCTGTGATGCTACAGCACTCTACCCAGGGTAACACAGAGAGACTCTGTCAAAAAAAAAAAAAAAAAAGAAGAAGAAGAAGAAGAAGAAGACCAGGAATTCCGTTTTGTTCCCATTTTTACCTCCAGCATCTGGAATAGTGTTCTTCACATAGTAGCTTTTTAATAAATAATTATTGAATGAATGAAACCAGAGATCCTAAAAGTTCCCATAGAGGAAAAAAAACTCCACCAGATAATTGATAAAAGAATTGGAAACAAATTCTGACATACCGAATGCCAAAAAAGAAATATGAATGGTTTTGAAAGATTATTTTGAATTTAGAATTCCGCTTCCAATCAAATCAGCATTCAAGAGAAAGAAAAGAAAGGAATTTTCTAATATATGAACACCCAGGAAGTTTACCTCTCTCAGACCATCCCTGAATTATTATGTATTCCAATAAAATGAAAAAGGAACTGAAAAGGGGAAATACAGGATACCAAAAATATAGTAGTGAACCACAATGTAAGTAAAATACAATGAAGTCTAAAATGCTAACATTAACCACAGAAAAGGAAAACGCCCATTGGTTTCAACATGGTGGAAGTGAGGAACAGAAGAGGGAGAAATTGCATGGTAAGATTTTAGTTTCGTTGGGGAGGAAGTTAAAGATACTGTTTAACTGTACGGAAAAAAAATAAATTTAAACTGTGGATAACAATTTAAGGGCAACTGCTTAAATGGCTTAGAAATTATGAGAAGTAAAAATGAAACACAACAAATGCAATCAATCCAATCAAAGTTAGGAAGGAAAAAAGAGAAGCAGAAAACACACACGCAGACATGGAAAATGCACAAACTTTAAAAGAAAAAAATTAAAAGTGCAGACATATCTGAGATACATGCAGCATAAGTGGTTTATAATTTTTTCTACTGACAAAAAAGAGAAATTTGTTTACAACTCTGAATATACTAAAAATCACTGAATTGTACACTTTAAAAGGGTGAATTTTATGACTGGCGTCGTATCTCAATAAAGCTATTATTTAAAAAGAGAGAAAGAAATTATTTCTGAATTGAGGCTTGAGAATGAGAAAGGAGAGGAGGAACCTTGGCAGAGAATTAAAACAGAAGCATTCCGTGGTGCTGGTGACAGCTTCATGTCAGGGGCGGAACACAGAGGAAGCAAGTCCTTCACACCTCCCTGCTCAGAGGACGAGGTGGGCACCACGCCAGAACCCAGGAGCTCTGGGTGACCACGTCCCGCAGGAGCAAAGGCCTGACTCCTCTGACACTGTCGCTCATTTTTCTTCCTTCCCCATCCGTCCTGCTACCACTATTTCCTGCCACCCGCTGAATTGCCAACACCACAGATCCAGCTTCTGGAGCACTCAGTCCAGGGAACCCGCCCTATCCTAGTCAGTTTCTTCATAGACTCACCAGTTTCTTCTCACTTTTTCTTTGTAATTCTCAATACACACCCCTGCCACAAAAGGGAAAAACCCCTACCCCACTCCCAGAGCTGCCACTGTATGTCCAGGGGAGGAGGAAGCCTTATGCCAGGAATCAGAAGACAAAATCGCAAAATCTTAGTGTTGGAGTAAAACCTAGATATAGCAATGTCCAGGGCACACGTTAAACTGGGGGAGACGCTGCAGCCCACACAGGGACCTTCCAAAGCTAGCACAGCTCGTTGCTGGCTAAATTTCAGGTGCTGTGTTTCAATCCAGAGCTATTCTGTGATGCTACTACAGGAGGACTCCTGAGCCGCCACGAGACAGACACCAGCTACAAATGGGAGAGCCAGGTTGTAAGCCCCCTCTCCTCTACCTCATCTCAGGGACACCGGCCAGGAGCCAGGGCAGGCCGAAGCAGAACAGAAGACAAAATCACAAATCTGGACAAAAGGCTTCCCTGCCTTTGCAGGACCCTCACAACAAATTGCGTCTTATTGTGTTTGTTGAAAATGGATAGGAGCAGTCACTTTAATCTCTCACTCTGGGAAAGAGCAGCAGCAGTTCATCCATAATATATTCAGAAAAGGATGACAGTTCCCACATCAGAGACCATCTCAAGGTAACAACAACAAAACAATTCTGCAGGAAAATACCAGAAGCCGTGTAAGAAATAATAACTCCAAAGAAATCCATTTGAGAGAATGATATGCCTAAGTAGCATCTAAAATTCTCCTTCCTCTTTTCCAGCCCCTATTTGCCTCTCTCCTAGTCCTCCTCCTTTGTATATACGATTTCCAAAGTCCAGGACTCTCCTGGATTTTCAATTACAGTCGTAAAATATGCTTGCTGAGGCAGTTTCAAGTGAGGTTAGATGTGGAGCCTCGCTCCTCAAAAGTATCAATTTCAACCAAAGAGCAACGTTGTGGGTCAGAGCCAAAGACCAGCGTGGTGGGTCTGAACCATGTGTTCTCCTCTGACTTAGTAACTGGTGAGGATACTGCTCTGGTCACCTACAAGCTAGTGGGCATTGAGGTCTCAGTCCTGTGAAGCTCAGTCTGTGAAACTCAGAGGTTTGGTGTCTGTACAGTGAGAGCCACACTGCCCCACAGGCACTTGACGCACATGTGCTACCACCTGCCCTCTCCAGATAAGGAGCGGAGACCTGTCCTTTCCACTCCTAGGGGAGCCTTGCATACTTCTGCTTGTATCAAAATATGCTTTGAATTGTCATCGTCACATAGATGCCCCCTCTCCTTGCTGGAAAGCTTGCCTTAAAGAAATCTCTCATTGTCCAAGTATTATTCTTTGTTCTTAGGAAATGCTAAATCTGCGGGATTGTATTCCTGGAATTCCTGCGTGCTGATGCTGCCATGGCTTTCTTGCCCCCTTCGTCATACCCACTTAATCCACTCAGCCCCAGACGATAGAGAACATGACAGATAAACATGAACAGAAGAGACCTTCAGACAGACAAAACATGGCATTCAGTAATGCAAGTAGCTTCCTTGCTTCCAAGCTTCTGTAGGGCCCACAAAACACCAAAACATAATAAAACAAGAATAGGGAATCATGAAAGGAGACTGTTCTTCACATTATCATTTCACCCGACTCCACTCTGAGCACAAGTGATACTGTGACACTTTCTTCCTCCCTCAGCACCGTGACCATTTTGTACATTTAAGTCCACTGACTCATCTCCTTTGCTATTAGGTTGTTTTTTTCCTAGTAATTGCCAGGGTTTATTTCCTTTTCTCTTCCCAGAATTTCTGTTTCTTTTAAAATCGCAACTAAAGACTGAAGAAAAACCATAAGATGAACAGAATTTTCCTCTCTTTTAAATATTAGTATATTTTCTGTTTTCTATGTGTATCTTTCTATGCATCTATGTTAGATTGTTACTTGATAACGTCACATTGAACCTCAATTTTCAGCCCATATTTTTTGCCAGTAATATATCAAAGTGCTTACTTTGATGTTTCTGCAATTTTAGATGATAGCGGAACATCTCATCAGGTCAATGTCTCCAGTTTTCAATGATGGCATGCTTCTAACTGACTATTGTTATAAGTAACTCTAGAATAAATGTTTTTGTGAATTTAGCATTTTACATATTTTTTATTATTTCCAGAAGGTGGTATCCAAGAAAAGAGTGGTCCTATGACATGGAAATGTTTGTGGATTTAGATTTATAGTGCCAAATTGCATAACAATGACAGGCCCCAAAATATTTGTTTAAAGTCAACTTTATTCCTGCTGTGTAATTTAAACCATTCGTGTTGAGACTTTTGATATGTATTATCCAGATGACTTCAATCAGCCATCAATCTTTACTAATAGTTCTTGTAAGCAAAATTCTGGAATGAGCAGGAGAATAGGGTATATATAAAATAGTTTTCAAGTAACTCATTGCCCATTCAGACATATACCCGCCATACATCACACCCCTTAGCTGGGAAATTACCAAGCCCTTCCCCTCCTTCTGAAATTTATATTTTTCTCTCAGGTGGGCCTGTAACTGTTAACCACTAGTTTCAACTTAGTACTGAAGTTGAATCTGCTCTTAGGCCAAGAGTGAAAGAAAACTCTTCCAGAAGTTCTACATGTGTTCTGTTCAAATCCTGCCTCCCGTTCACACCCAAATAGAGCCCTGGAGAAATCAGTGACTTCCTCTGTCTTGGAGCCTAATATAATCTGCCAACAAGTTCAGTTGCCACACCAACAGAAAACCAGGGAAGGATCAGGAATGGAAAATGCTTTTAGAAAACGTTGAGCCTTTTTGTTAAGGGAAAGATAGCATTTCATCTGGAGAATTAACCAACACCCCACCTCCAAGGTAAATTTGGTAGTGAAGCTTATTCCGAGCAGTAAGACCTTCCTCAAATCAAAGCTGCTGAGGAATTACCCGAGGTACACCCTTATTCCATCTTCAGTCCCAGGTGCCCCTGGGCCTTCTGTGAATAACGGGCACATGAAATACTGTTCAGCCATCAAAAGATGGAGACTTTGTATCTTTTGTATTTACCTGGAAGGATTTGGAGGACATTCTCCTCGGTATCTCAAGAATGGAAAAGCAAGCGTCCCTTGTACTCAATACTGAATTGAGACTAGTGGTTAACAACTATAGGCCCACCTGAGAGGAAAAACACAAATGCAAGAAGGGGGGAGGGGTCTGGGTAATTTCCCACCTAAGGGATGTGATGTATGGTAGGCGTAGATGGCACACTTCCTGCATGAAGGACTCAACTACAGCTTGGACTTTACCTTACAAATGTAAACACTGTAACCTAATAATCTTATGTACCTTCATATTAACCTGAGATTAAAAAATAATAATAATGATGAGCACATCTATTACAGCACAATTTATTAATAACTATAGCTTCCAGGTCCTGACTCCCTCCTTGGTTCCTGGCATCTCCATGGAAATTTTATACCCATTATTTATAATCCTCCTAGGAAGTCGAAGACATGGGTAATTTTGCCCCAAAGGTTAAATGAAGAAATTGAAGCTCAGGAAAGGTAAGCAACTTTCGCAGATCAGTCACCTAGCAAGTGACAGCTCTGAAATGGGAGTGCTGGGCTGTTCGACTCTGAGGGTCAAAGCAGCACACAAGTCCCCTTCCTGTGGGGACAGCACATTCCTTCCCTGCTCCATCCTGCTCTTGTTCCAGAGGACTCTCCTGGACAATCAGTGCATTTTTATATTGCTAAGACCAGTTAGCAGGGTATTTAAAGGCAATTAATTTGACTACTGGAAGACTCAGAAAAGTAATTAAAACAGGCCCACACAATATTCTCTGAAGCCAATAAATGTTTGAAAAGCAGTTCATTACATTGCAATGTAAGAGAAAAACAAAACTGCATTACAAACTTAATTACCAAAGTTTAATTTATCCTAGAGAGAGTTCTAAGCTTTCTCTTAATTTCTTTTCACTGTCCTTCACTCCTCTTTCTGAGATTGGAGCTCACAGTGAGAGACTGCCAGCACGCGGAGCTGGTGTTTGTGCGTACCTTTGCCCTATCTCTAGAAAGCCGGATGGGCGTCTGGGGTGCGGCACCCCCCTGGGAGTGCCAGGCTGCAGTTTCGCCCACCTGGGCTCTACCTGCCTTCTGTCTGGCTCTTGGTTGAGTTCTACTCCCAGCCCCTGCTGGGTCTTGAGCCTCTCTGAACCCCAGCCATCTCCCCTCCCTCCTGTACACTTTCCTTTCACTGCACAGTCCCAGAGGCAGTTTTGATATTTTTCTCTGGCCAGCAGCCCTCTCAAGAGCAGCCACCCCCCAGATGATGTCTGGGGGTCACTTCTGCTGCTATTCCTGCCACCCTGTTCCCAAGGGCTCCTCCTGCTTCCTTGCCTTACCTTTTCCCCAGTAGAATCCCTGAGGGATTCGATCTCCACCTCGCACTCTTGTTCCCTTACTTCAAAAGCTTACCCCGGCCTATCCCACAGAGTTTGAAGTAATTTTCTGCAAAAATCATTGGGCAGGGGCAATTGCACATGTGTCACTGATTTCCCAGCTAATTCTTAGCTTCTTTTTTCTGGCTTGCCACTCAATTGTCTCTGAGCTGCACATTTCATATATAGCCGGGGTGAGCTCTGAGATCCGATAATTTGGTCCCTTATAACAGTGACTCATGACTACAGGTGTATCTACAGGAAAAGAGTAAGCATCAATATTTTTGAAGAAGGCAATTGAGTTTCCAGGAGCATTTTGGTTCTCCATACAAAACAGTGAAGACCCGGAGAATTAAACACAGAAAGATCCGCGTTAGAAGTTAGAATGGGGAGAAAAGCCATTAACCATCAATGGTCTTGAAGGAAGAAGAGGCTCAGATACCCATGGTCAGAAAATTTCTTGGCACCAAATGCTCATCACTGAATCTGATGTTGAGATAAGACGGCCAGTCCTGAGTCTCTGATTTGACAAAGCTTTTGTGGTCTTATCTTACGCTAGCTTTTAGCTCGCATAGACTTCCTTCCACCTTGTACTCAGTCAACACCATCTTGTGATTGTGCCGGTTACCAAGCAGAAAGGCCTTTCTTTCCTGCCCCACCTCTGATTCTGGAATATCAGAACCCCTGAGATCTATGTGCACATTTTCAAGTACGAATTGGACATGCTTCAATTCACAGCCTTCCTACATCACAGGGGAAAATTAAGAGCATCCAATGAAGCTGCTCACATACATTCAGTAAAGCTTACTCTTCATGCCCATGACACACTCACACTCACACACACAAACTTCTCAGGGAAGCCTGAAAGAGATGAGTAGCGTGAGCCTGAGCCCTGCTTGAGTTGCCACATCTTCAATTCTATTCTCCTGCTGTTGCATATCCAAGGTGTTATAAATTCCCTCAGCTAAGGTGCAGAGGGCCAAGGGGATCTTCACAATCTCTGAGAAGCGCCAACGTAAGTGAACATGGGGATGGTCCAGTGCCAGTTTCATCTCCCATTCCTGCTCAAGACAGATGCTGTGTTTTCTTTGCCCACGAGTGGCTTTTGCATGAAGCTCCATGAATGGAGATCACTCTCTTTGTCTTACGATCAAGCTCCCCAACAGAAATGACCTTCTAGCCCTTATTTTCTCTAAAGCTTCCATTTTATCTTGAATCACTATTTCCTTTCTTCATAGTACTTAATACAACATTTAACTGAAAATGTATTTGTTAACTTATATTAATTGACCATTTTCCTCACTAGATTGCAATCACTAGGATATCAATGACCATGAGTGCTTAGTCCATCACTGGCATGATGCTGGGTATGTAGAAAGCACTTAATATTTTGTAATAGATGCTGTGTTTAGGGCTTCTAATTTCCCACAGTAGTTATAAACCTTTTAACAATGAAAACTTTCAATACAATTCAAAACAATAGCCAGGTGTTGTGGCAGGTGCCTATAGTCCCAGCTCCAGCTACTCGGGAGGTTGAGACAAGAGAATCGCCTAAGCCCAGGAGTTGGAGGTTGCTATGATCTGTGATGCCGTGACACTCTACCGAGGGCTACAGAATAAGACTCTGTCTCAAAAAAAAAAAAAAAAAAAAAAAAATCTAGGAAAGCTTCTCAGGAGAACTTTTGAAGTGAAACTGAAAGATGGAGAGGATTCTGGAAAGAAGGGGGAGATGGAAGAGGGACATGGAAAGATTTGTTAATGAACAATGTGGGAGTCTCCCTTAGCCCAAATGCATCAGTCAGCAAATATACAGCCTTCACATGGATTTGAGCTATCCAGTCCTAGTTTTGGGGAGATATCCTCAATCCACTTTTTTGGTGTGCGGGGGGAGGGAGGCGTGAAGAGTTTTAGTTTCAGTAAAGAGTTTTGAAGTTTTAGTAAAAAATATATTTGCAAATCTCCTTCACTTGTTCAGCTTTATACCACACATTTTAAACCAGAAGAAAGAACCATAGCTTATACCTTTTTTAGATTTGAGAACTGCTTTCCATTTTCCTCACACGGCCTCATCCACATTTTCTGGGCCACGTTCCCTGATGAAGTCTATCACGTGTTTGGAAATGAAAGTAAGTTTTAACCTTAGGAAGAGACATGTAATTAGCAAGGCCTATCTGTCATCAGATGTGTCCATCGTTTAGACAGAAGCTTATTCTTTTTTGATCATATCCATCACAGAAAGTTAAGGTTCATTAACCAAGGAACCTCCCACATCTATTCTGGGGAACCTTATACACAGCTCAGCTCTAGGAAATTCTTACAACACATTGGGCCTTTAGGCAGGCTCTTTATATATCTCCAGTCTGTCAAGGAACCCCCCACCCCTTCAATATTTAGAAGCAAAGAATTTGAGTTGAAAACTTAGCTCAGATACTTTTTTATGTCCTCTTTTAGAACAAAAGAGAACAAAGTAAACAAGGATAGTTGAAATGCTATTAAGAAATAGATTTTTTTTAATTTTTGGTTAATGTAAGTGTACAAACAATCAGGTTACAATATTTGAATTTGCTAGGTAGAATCCAGCTTGTAGTTGTGACCTGCATCCAAAAAGTGCCCCTTATACCCCTACATTGTGCCCATTAAGTGGGAAGAAATAGAAATTCTTAAAAAGGAAGCCGTAGGAACCGAGAGAAAACACGCTTTACAGTGTACCACGTTCCTGAGCAAACACACCTAACTCACCAAAGAATGTAGAAGTTACCACTTTCAGCCAACAAGAAATGATACTTGTATCCATACATTTCTAATTTTTTGACCATTCTTATTGTAAGACATCTCTATTGTAAATAATACAATGAAATAGGAAATTTTTGTTCTTTGGAGCCCTATATTTTCTACCGAAACCCTGGCCGTTACCTCTTCTAATCTCCTTGTCCACTCAGTTCCCTAACAAGTCTCCTTTCCTCGTGTCCCCATTTCTCTTCACGACATGCCGAACATGGCTAATAACATTTCTAAACAGTCTTTGTGCTCCACATCGTCTTTCACCTTCCCTGAGAGTTTTCCATTATTTCTCTCCAGAAGTAATTCTCCAACCCATCCTAATAGTTGCCACATTTATGTCACATGATTTCAATTTTTGATTATAGTTATTAATTTAGATTCTCCCTTTCCATAATAAATCATGACATATTCCTAGGGAGGGCAGATACTAGGTTTCCTCCAGGCTGCTCTATAGATGCTTCCCTGAAAAAAATGAATGATGTTGTGGACAGCTGTGTTCGCCTCTTTCCCCAGACTGCCATGTCTACTTTCCCTGAAGCCTAATGCTGTTTGCATTTCAAGATCTATGTCATTCTGAAGAAGTTGACTTGGTGTCTGAACTCCAAGGATCAGATTCATCACTTAGGCTAAGCTAAACTGTGCAGAATATTTCACCCCCAACTCCTTGCTGGTCCAATCAGAATGAATTCAGGACTCTTTGTAGGAATATTGAGCAAAGGGAAATTCTTTGCTCAATAGATTTAGATAGTGGAATGTGTATATTTGAGGCCTGGAAATGCTGCAGACATTTTACTGCCATAAAAAGAAATCAATATATTAACCTAAAACTCAGCTCTTGATGCTAATATCTTTTGGCAACAAATGTTTAGGTATCTGGTATAGGAACTACATTTTGATATGAAAGAAAACAAGAAGCAAAATGTCCTAAATTTTGAACATACTGAAATCTGATAACTACACACATACACACACACACACACAAATCTAGAGTTCTATCTAGTTTCCATTAATCAAAATGTCATTATTTTGCCATCTATAATATGGGATTAATAATGAAATAAAACATAAAGCACACAGCATGAGGCTGGGTTCTGAACAGCCACGCCAATGAATATCAACAGTTTCCGTTCCTTTTCCTTCTCATCTAAAGGTCTTTCTCTCTTTAAACAAAAAACAAAAAACCACTAATATATATCAATAGCCAATAATTCTTCTTATAATACCTTATTTTGCAGAATTCAGGTTAAAGGCAAATAATACCCAGGAAAGGGTAAAACTAACCCATGGAGGATTCACTGGGTTCTTTGAAACGTCTAGTTCCTGAGACACAGATCAACAAGAAGTCTTTACAGAAAACTTAGCAGCTTGCATCCTGTTTCCACACAGCAAGGTAACACACCATGGTGTAACAGTGCTTGCTACACAAATGGCATATAAGAACAACAAAAAATAAATAAACTTGATTTTAGACCATATCTTTACAATAAAATGTGTTCATTGGAAAAGGAGGACAACATAATGGAAGAAACCTCAACTTCCTTTCTTCAAGGTTATTTAGATAAATTCAAGTTAGTTTGGGATTACTCTTTAATTTAAATTGCCCAAGAAGTTGCATAATCAACTAGTTACAGTTATTTAAAAAACCCTATTAGAAATCTACCACCCTAGAACCTAGTGGTCTACCTGACTGCTTAACAATAGTCTTCTACTGACATACTTCTATATTGTTATAACCTAAGGAACACCTACTATATAATTATTTCCAAATGTTTCTAGAACCTTATAAGGAAATACAGTCCTGAAGCTGAGCACAGGGGCTCACACCTGTAATCCTAGCACTGTGGGAGCCAAGGCAGGTGGATTGCCTGAACTCACATGTTTGAGACCAGCCTAAGCCAGAATGAGACCCCCATCTCTAAAAATAGCCAGGCGTTGTGGCGGGTGCCTGTAGTCCTAGCTACTTGGGAGGCTGAGGCAAGAGAATCACTTGAGCCCAAGAGTTTGAGGTTGCTGTGAGCTGTTACACCACAGCACACTGGCTAATTCCATTAACAAAATTGTCAATAATTATACCTTTAATCATATGATTAAACATAGTAATGTATATAATATAAGAAGAAAATATCCTGAGCCTGCAGCCCAGCCCTTCCACTTATTGGCTGTGTAAATCTCTTTATTTCAAACTATTAGCTTTATAGAGGATAATAATAAAAGGTCCCATGCCAAAGCTGTAAGCTCTTAAGAGCTTACACTTGAGCAAAGAGCTTACACTTGCTTACAGAAAAGCAAAAATAATTGCCCTAAAATTTGCCACAATAACCTCTGGCATAAAACATATTATTTATTCTATCTCAGAAGAAAATCTAGAAGTCCAAGTGTGGAAGATGATGAAACAAAAGACAAGTGAAAAAATAAAACAATTTTTGGCTTTTTGGCAGCCAAACTACACCTGGGTTCTGATTCTATTACTGACTTTGGTCTTAAGCAATTTGTTTAATCTCCCTGAGTTTAGCTTTGTTTGTGTAATGGCAATTATACTGTCAATATCGCGGAACTGTTGTTAGAGTTAAATAGTACAGCAAAGGGCTGCAAAGGATCAGTGCAAAGCTTTGCATCAGGAGGGTCTCAAAAAGTGGCAACAAAAATTGTACAGAATAGTCAAGGAGAGAAATAAGGTTTCAGTCATGTCAATACATAAGTGATAAGTAATTTGGAGGCTCTTTAGCAACAACTTTAAAGACAGCACATATTTAAAGTAACAGAACAAGTGCAGATACAGTGTCTTGAATGCAGGCAAGTGTAGCATTGGAACCACTTTAGCTGCTTCCGAGGCCACATGTAGATCTACGAGACACAGAAAAAGAATTACAAGAATCTAGATAGCAAAAGAACAAAAGAAATATGAACAACCCCAACTAGATGGGGATACATTGGCTAGAGGTTTTTTAATCACTTTATCCTTAAGAAAGCATTACAAATAAATGCCAGAATCCAATGGAATTTTATCGGAATTTCCTTATATGTAATCACGCTTAACTTAACTGATAGTGCAGCATATGTGTTTATGTTATGTGCATTATTGGCCCAATTTTTCACCCCTTCACTGTGTGCACATCCCCTGACACATGACTTTTTAGTTTCTCTCACTACAGGAGCAGAATGTATCTTGGGTCCCTTGATTTTGTGTTTGGCCAGGTGACTTGCTTTAGCCAAGAGACTGACGCAGAAGTCACAAGCTGCCATTTTTAATCTTAGGCCTAAGAAGTGGAACCCTGTGCCTCTATCATTACTGTGAGACGGGGATGCTGGACTAGCCCTGTTCCAGACACGTGGAGTGGAGTGAAGCCAGCGGACCCTCAGCCAATCCCCAGGTGCATGGGGACAGATGATCGTGCTCTTTGTGTTATTGAGTCTTGAGATGACTTACTATGCACCAATTGCTGGCAGTGGTTGACTGAACGCAATGTTCTGAAGAAGCACCTGGGTTTTTTTTTTTTAATTATTGCCCCATTTAGTCATGCATTGCCACCAGAAGGGCAACCACACTTTTCCATCTTTCAGGTATAAAGTTTGCTTTATTTTAAAAACAAAATAAGCTGACATTCTTGATGTGATATATCACCCAGCAAAATAGTGGCAGGTGGAGTGAAGAGTGAATGGCCATCCTGCCCCTATGGTCCAAGTCTCTCTGTGTTGTTTGAAAGAGTTTTACATTTAAATCCATGGCTTAAATTTGACAGGAGAGGTAAAATTTTTCTTAGAACTTATTTTTGAAAGATGGAGTTATTCCAAAGGAATAACTCTTGTGATGAAAAATTGAAGACCTCCCCAAAATAAATTTGAGGAGGCAGCCAACCTTTCTTCATGTATCACTTTGGGTAGGTGACCACCTAATCAACCCTACAGTTTCCCTTCTCCTGACCCAATGACTTGATTTTTCCAGTGTACCTCATCTGGCACAAAGTGAGTTCATCTGTACACCAGCAAGAAGATGTTCCCTTTGGCAGTTTATTAGGCCAGGTGTACATCAGTGCTGCTCAAATTAGTCAGGGAGCTGACAGCATAGAGACCCACCCATAACTACTGCCTCAGAATCACAGGGCAGAGACTCGCTTCCGGGCATTAACGATTCCTCCAGGCTATTCCCAGCCATACTAAAATGTGAGAATCATTGATTTAGATCACCTTGAGAAATCACCTCTCCAGACTCACCGCATCTGTCTACAAAAAAGATTGAATGATTTCATAGCCCTTGGTAGCTCTGTTATTCTATGACTTTACTTCAGATTTTATCAGTCCTTTCCCTTGCTTTTTTTTTTTGTTTGTTTGTTTTTTGTTTGTTTGTTTGTTAGTTTGTTTTTCTTTTTGATTCAAGGGTGTTGCAAAGTATAAAGGAAGACTTTGAGAGTCAGATGACAAGGCAAGCCATCTCCATTCTCATCAGAAAAAATGTAGAACCCTAACAGTTATAAAAATCATACTGAGTATTTAATTAAGCAGGTATAAAGTTAGTTACACTGCTACATGCATAAGTAAATAGCAATTACAACTGTAAAAGCAAAACAAAAATGCCTTTCGATTACTTCCTAGTCTTGTCTAGAAATTGGAAACATCACAGGAATAGCAAGCATTCCTGCCACCCAGCCTGTGGGGATTTATCCAAATACAGTTTCCCGCGGCAAGTAACCAGAGCCACCTGCTGGATAAAAAGGAGGTGAGACTACAACTCTATAAAGGTGCTAGACTAGACAAATCAACAAGCACAAGGTACAGATCCTGTGTGCAACCAGTGAAAGAAATCAGCTGGAAAAAAAACATGAAACAATCATAAAAATTTGAACAGTAATTGGCTATTTTGTGATTTTATAGAATTACTTGGGGGCAAGATAATAGTATTTTAGCTTATTTTTCAAACAATCACTTTTTAGAGAGACGCATAAAATATTTATGAGTAAAATGATATATCTGGGATCTTCTGAGGTTTCCTTCTAAATGATCCAATTGTAGGGTTTGGGAGGGAGACAGAGTAAGCCTAACCAGAGCAACCCTAAGTGGTGTGTACATAGCTGGGGTAGTTGACAAATGGGTACCTGGATTTACTGTTCTCTACTGTGCTATGTATTTCAAACTATCCATAATATCATTTCTAAATTAGTAATCTGAAAACAAAACAGCAAGGGCAGAAAACATTTTCAGAAAAAACAACAAAACTCCAAACAATGAGAAAAGATGTTTATACTCTCATCTTCTATTATGGAAAAAAAAAAAAAAAAGTACTATTAAATTCGATGCCTCTAAAGGAAACATTGCTCAGAGGGCATCCTCCAGGTCGGCAAGTACTCTCAGTTTCTCTTTTTGAAAGCCTTCCTTGCTTTACCTTCTGCAAAGAGGGCTTTGTGAACAGAGAACCCAGGCTGAAAGAATGCTTAGTGTAGGCATACAGGGCACACAGAGGCTTTCCATGTCTGTCCCCTCAATAAATAAACACTCAATGTTGAAGAAAGAGAAGCAAATTGAAAGATATACATTAGTCCCTGCTGCTGTGGTCTCTGCTCTTGTATCCCATATCCAAGCCGCCCTCACCCTTGATACTTCCTTTACCCACTGGAAGTTACTTGTAATTGTCTTGGAGGGAAATAGCTGGTTCAGACTGCCTTTTACAAAGATTTCTTTTATCCATGTCTTTAATGAGTTGTGTCAACATGAGAAAGCAACCATGCAATGCGGAAATTAAAACAACAATATATTTTTCATCTATAAAATTAATAAATGAAAATATTGTGACAGTCTTCAATGCTGGCAAAGATAGGGTGATGCTGCTTATTAGAGTTGAAATTGCTAATCATTTTGGCAATGGGTGGCAAGTTCATTGATAGAAATCATGCTCTTTTACAGAGTAATCCCTCCTTTAGGAATTAGTAAGGCCAGCAATATGTACAAAATATATAAATTATATGCAAAGAGATTTATGAATAATAAATTAAGTAAATTATGCTATTCTCATACCTATATGATCTACCATGCAATTATAATGACATTTACTAAAAATACTAAACAAGATAGAATATTTCTGTGATAAGGAAGATAATGCTGTATATAATTATAATCTCTACTCTCTACAAAATAATCAGAATATATGGATTTATTAAAAGTAACTATACCAAATATTTAAGTGTGATTTCTTTAGGCAATTGGATTATAAAAAATTATTATTTCTTTCTTTTTGTATACAATACTTTCCAAATTTCTTCAATTGTGCTATTTTCATAATCATAAAAATATTTGTAAACTATTAGATCTTCTATCTGCACCATGAAAAAGATTTCTTAAATGTCTTAAAATACCTTAAAAATAAGATATTTCTTAAACATCTAACAATAATGACATTTATGACAGAAACAAAACAATAGTATTAGATACACTCAGAATAGGTGCTATAGCTTCGTTATCTTTATATAATTTTCCTTGGCTCAGTTAAAATATAGTTTTATAACAGCTCCATCTCATGGTCATTTAGAAGATAAATGAGATACTATATATGAAGACCCCCTTCATAAGCCTTTAAATTTATGATTTTCTTTGTACATGCCTAAACATGCATTGTAATCTATGAAACATAAAAATGGTAGTCATTAGAATGATTTATTTAAATAGATACTCTAAGTAACACATTTGGGCTTTGATATTTTACTGCTGTTCTCCTTCTCTGGGTGGCTCTTACATAATGAAGCTAATGGTTATGCAAGGGAAGGACCCTGTCTGTATGGGGTCAGGATCCTGCAAACAGCTCCCGGTTCCTTATCATTAGTTTCTTGAACCAATCAGTCTTTTCTCAAAAGGAAACCATGACTTTGCTGCGTGCACAGCATGATATCATTGCTCATATGATGCGAGTGTTCATTTGTCCAGGGACTGTAAGATTAGCTTCAGCTTTCATCAATCCCTGAAAATGGCATCTTATTTGGTCACCACCTTGCAGTACTTCTTCTAAACCATAGAGAAAGAAGTATGCCTTCCTTACACAAAAATAAATCCTATTAAGAGCAATATTCCTCTGATTAATTCAAATGCAGTTGTCTTTGGCCAGCTTTTTTCCCTAACACTTTTTCAGGAGAAAACTTGGAAAAAAAAAAAAAAATATATATATATATATATATGCTGGTAAAATGGAAACTGTGTAGATTCTGAGATCAGTTCAATGACTAAATCTTTTGTCTGAATTCAACGAATTGTCCAAATCATGCTTCAATATGGCCACTTATAAGATTATATCCTTAAATCTGTTGGGCTGCCATGATTGTTTTGTTGAGCTAACTTCTACCTCCAAAATATCTTAGAGGTTCCCTATTAGCTTAGAGGTCATACACACTCCAATGTTCTCTTCAATTTAGGAAATTGCTGTAATACCTGAAACTCCCAGAGCCAGAGAATTTACGCATTATTTTTGCAATTGCTGGAAAGTTTTTTATCATATTGTACAACCCCATTGTAGTCATATGTACGTTCTTAGGAGCTTTACAATGTTAATGTTTGTTCTTTCTAGCTGATATTTCCCAATCGACTGAACATTCTCATCTTCTCTCTTTGCTGTCAACCTCCATCTTCCTCTATACCCTGCTACCCTTTCTTATTCAGGTAAGTAACTAAGGGTAGCCAAGTATATGACCAGAACCACAGCCTTTGGACTCTTGCCTTTATCACTTACTAGTCACTTAATATCCTTATGGTTCATTTTCCTTATCTGTAAATTGGGATGATTATAATGTTAACTATTTCATAAAATTGTTCTACTAAATGTTTTGTATGCATGAGGATAATCTATATAAAACAACACATCATGGGACTTGACATAGATTACACTTGATTAATGCTTATTGTTGATGAGGGTAATAATTGTAATCAAGATTACACTTGATTAATGCTTATTGTTGATGAGGGTATAGTTTCCATAACCTAGCTCATATGGCCAGGCTAGCTGGACCCTCTACTTCACCAATAATATTCATAAATGATAATGGCACAATTAGAGGCATGCAAATGTTTACCATCAAAACTTAGAATACAATGAGATGCTCACCACTTGATGTGAATATCAGCTATCAGAATTGAGCATGTTATTTGATATCTCTAAGCCTACATCAATGAAATGGGGGTAATGATAATAACAGTATCTACCTCTAAGGTACTAAATATTTGAAAATCATGGCTCTAAGCACTAAATTTAAAAATACTTAGAATCAACTTGGCAAGTAGTAGGCACTTAGTATTATTATGACAGAAGTTCTGGGAGTTTCCAGGGTTCAGCTGGCTGCCTCTAGGGTGATATTTTTCTCATGGGCATAGTATCCTGAGGTTACATTGCTGTTGGGAAATCCCATGTGGGTCTGACCACAGCCCTGCCAGGCTCTACCACAAGATAATTTTTTAACAGGAAGGAGGTAAAAGGAAGGGTTAGGAAATCATAGGAAAGAAAGAGAAAGAGGAAACAGCAATGGGATGAATGAGAAGTGGGGAACACACCAAGTGGGTGGGTGGTTGCTCTGAGGAGGGAACAGGGGAGAGCACCAACACAGGAAGCAGGGCTCTTATTTCCCTTTGTCCATGTACAGTGTCTTTGAAGGGTCTATGGTCAATCATTAATATTTGTATGAAAAGAAAATGTATGGGAAAAAAATACCCAACAAAATTCACACCATTACTTGAACATGAACTTTGGTATCAACATGACTTCCTCTTTTTCTAGTCACATTCTCATGGCATCCGTTATTAAACCTCTTTATTTGAATATCAGATTCATCTGAGTTTCTGCCAAGAGTTGCCTTTAATTCATTTGACTGGAATCTTCTTATAGATTCTTTTTGCTATTAAGTTGTGAATTTGTAAATACTGTCAAGAAGGCTAAAGGAACTGTGGGGACTTGGTGGGGGAGGGGATATCGCCACTTCTTCCAGGTACTTACCAAAACCTGCAGGATTGAGAAAAGTTCTCTTCCCTGGGAGAATTTACCTTCAAAACGTCTTCTTGAATCTGGATAATTGTCATTACAAAATGCTTATAAGTATTTTGATTTTTAGAATTTATTATTAGGCCTGAATTCATCATTGCTTTAAATTTTGGAAACTCACCTATCCCAAACCAGTGGTTCTCAGTCTATGGACATATTTGCATCCTGTAGCCCCTTCTGTGTATCCCTAGTGTTCCTGACCACAGGATGTAGTGTTAGATGCCACTGATAATAAGAGGTGACACTTTGACAGTCTGTGGATGGAACTGAAAAAGAAGCCATTATTTTTCTTGTGCCAATGGCAGGCAGGCCTGAGGGCTTTAGGAGAAAAAGGAAACTTGTGGTTCTGCCAGTGGCTCTCTAACCTTCCCTTGCTGGTGTATAAGAAGCTGCAATCTTCAGCGGTCGTTTCCAGAGACTCATACATTCCCTGATTTCAGGAATAGCAGCAACAGCGTTCTCTGGACTTTACTCTCAGCCCTTCCAATGCTGTTGCAGTCTCTGATCCCTTACATTAAATCCCCTCCTCTTTGAAATGCCTAGGGTGGTTTCAGTTTTCTAATGACATCCTGGTTGATATATTAATGCTGGCTGTACTGTAGAACTGCCTGGAGGGTTTTGAAAAATACCAATACATGACCCCCACTTCTGAGAATAGGGTTTGGTGGCCAATTTTTTTTTAATTTCTCCAAATATTTTCAATGAGCATCCAAAGAGGAAAACCACTGTGAACTTTAGTATCTTCTCTGTCATACCTCCATCCCATAGTCACTTTAAATCAGGTTTATATAATCAGAGGACCCACTTATTCCTGTCCCTCAATATGTTTTTCCAGCACAATGAGAAGAGGCTGGTATAAGAAATTTCCAATGTAAAAACTCTGGGCTTATGGAATAAAAACTCTGCCTTACTTAGGACAACTAGCATAAGCTAGCTTACCCTACTGTACTACACTCTCCAGCATTCCCTTTCTCTGGTAGGGGGTTTTAGAAATAATATTATAAATGCAGAGCACATTCTCTAAATGTATTTATGCTACAATATAAGTAATTTGTCAATGATATGGCATAGACAGGTTAGTCTTTTTTTTTTTTTTTTTTTTTTTTTTTTGACAGGTTGGTCTTGTGGTAAACCAATGTTTAGAATATTATTCTCTATGGAAAAAATACATCAAAAAAAGCAATTCACTGAATTCAGGTAAACTTTTGCAACTAAACCTATTCCTTTTAGACAGTTGTGAACTATCTATCTGGTTAGTAATGATTGCCAAAGTTGCATATTGAGGCCTATATTCTATTCAAATCTTTAACAAAATGTTTCAAATTTAGCATTGTTAAATTGTGTGTATAAGATGTCAAACTCTCCTCAGCTTCCTAGACAAATATCTAAATAATACCAGTGATATATTCCGCTGTCTCTACATTGTTTCCATTCATTTAACAAACATGCCTACTGCATAACAAGTACTGAGGTCATCACTGAGAAGTTAACAACAACTCAGACATGGAATTTACAGCACAGTATAGTCAGTGTTGACCTCAGTTCACAGTAGAAAATATCTTTAAAATGCTGAATATCGTTCCTTAAATATCTTTTTAAAATTCATGGAAGAATTAAAAATAAAAACATCTTAGTTGGAAAAAATTAATTTTATAAAACGTGAATCCAGAAAGGTAAACTGGTAGGTGAATACTGAAAGTGGCTGCTCTGAAATTATTTGTCAAATCCTGCAGACCTTTCATGTCAACGCAGGACAGGAGACAAAGCCCGGGTCCCACTTAAGGTGTGAAGTCACACTGGACTCAACCACACAAAGCCACAACCTAAGAAAAGTAAAATACTTGGAAAAAACCCAACCACAGAGAAAAACGCAGTGTGCTTGCTTGTCTCAGCTTTGGCTTAAGGTGGAAGGGAAATAAATTCTCCCCGTACAATTCATCACTATAATCTAGCTCCTTCACAGTAGAGGGAAAGGTATCTAGACTGTGAGTGGGCCAAAAAAATCCTATGTGGAAAATTAAGTTTGAAATGGCCCAGGGTTTCTGTGTCTCTGGTGGAAACAAATGCCAATGTGTATGTAAATTTAAAAAAAAAAAAAAAAAAAATATATATATATATATATATATAATATATAGATTTAAAGACAAGGCAGCTTGGAAAAAACCTAAGAAAGTATTTTTGGAAAATTATCTTTTTGAAAATGAATAATAAACCAATAAAACCAGAATCTCAAAGGACATGTTAGAAAAATAAATGAAATGTGGTACATTGTGTAATAGGAAGAAAAGATTGCTCAGAATACAATGCAGAAAGGCACATCAGAGCAAACACATGGTGCAAGCTTATCACTTTATACCTCTTCTCTATTGTAATTCTTACAAAAATACCATGAAGGAGATATTTTAGAACTGGGGCAAAGAGATTAAGAAAGTTGCCCAAATTCACATATCTACAAAGACTTAGAGCTGTTATTTCAACCAGAGAGTTTGGATTCAGTTCAGTTACTTTTGTTTATTTATTTATTTATTTTGAGACAGAGTCTCACTTTGTCACCCTCGGTACAGTGTCATGGCGTCATAGCTCACAGCAACCTCAGATTATTGGGCTCAACTGATTCCCTTGCCTCAGCCTTCTAAGTAGCTGGGACAACAGGGGCCCACTGCAATATCCAGCTATTTTTAGAGATGGGGTATTTCTCTGGCTCAGGCTGGTCTTGAACTCAGGAGCTCAGATGATCCGCCCACCTCGGCCTCCCAGAGTGCTGGGATTACAGGCGTGAACCACAGCACCCAGTTTCGTTAAAAATGGAAATCATAAAAGGGGGCACAATGTCAAATTTGCCCCAGAATAGACAATAGAGCAAAGACAAGGTAATATTTTGAGAGATAATGGCTGAGAATTTTCCAGAATTGATAAAAAACCATCAGTCATTTGATTCAGTAAGGTCCAAAGTTCTTAACTAAGATGAATAAAAAGAAATCATACTTAGAAACAGCACAGTGAAATGACAGAATGCAAAAGAAAAAGAAACAGATATTAAAGGCAGCCCATTAAAGAAGAAAGATAACTAAAAAGAAAAATCCTTTACTTGGTTGGGTGGCTTCTCAACATAGCAGTGGAAGGCAGAAAACAATAGTCTATTATGGTAAAACAATGAGTGAGAACAACCCTTAACCTACAAAGTGTGCCTAGCATAGAATGGAGCCATTTAAAGACCTTCTATGCAAACAAAAATTGAAAGTGAATAATGCCACGTTACCCTTACTAAAGGAATTCACAGAGGATAAGTTTAAAAGGAAAAGTTACATGAGAAGAAAATCTAAGTAATTAAATGAAAAGCGACTCATGAAGCACACTGTCGATATACGGGTAAATCGAAAAGATTGCATATAAATCAATGATAACAATACCTAATTTACTGAGTTAAAGATTGATACTAAAATACTAGACAAAAATATTAAGTATCTTGAGAAGAGATTTTCCATCAGTGTGTTCCAAGATATGTGTATTGTTTGGAAAGAAAGTAAGACGTTGTTCAACCTTAGGTTTCTAAAATTTCTGTGGAAATTCATGTTTATTTTGTGGCACTAAAAGAATAGAAATAGAGTGCTTATCTTCTGAACTGGTAAAGGCAAAGAGGCAAAAAATGAAGAACACACAAGCTTAATTAATTCAAAATTTAAAAAAGGAAATGTAGGAAGGAGAGAGGAAAGAAAGGAGGGAAGAGGAAAGGAGAGAGGGAAGGAGGAAGAAAGTAAGGAATGGAGAAAAAAAGAAACTTACAAAAATTTATACAAAGAGAAAGTGAAAAAATTAAAGGTATAAATAGATGCACATTTCATTTTTAGTTTATGCATACCATACTCTACAATTTAAAAAAAAAGATGATAACACTCACTGTCTAAAAATCCATTAGAAGATCATTACTTAGATATACCTTAAACAAAAAGAACCAGACAGTTTTAAAAGAACAAAATATAATAAAAAGCTATAACTGAGCCTGGCATGGTGGTTCATGCCTATAATCCTAGCACTTTGGGAGGCCAAGCTAAGAGGATAACTTGATCCCAGGAGTTTAAGACCAGCCTGGCCAATAGCTAGACTTCCAACTCTACAAAAATAAATAAATAAATAAAAAATAAAATGTTTTTTTAAACTATGACTGGCAGACACCAATAAAAAAAAAATAAAATAAAATAAATAAAATAAAATAAAATTACAAAACAGATTTTAAACCATCTAAAATAAATGTGGCAACAGAAATAAGTACAAATTATTGTGAGGGAGAGGGAAAAGTCAGGGACGAATGGGAAGAAGATGAAGAAAAAAAAGAAAATAAACATTTGATTAATGTTTGTTGAGAAACTGCCTAATCCTGGCTCTAACCTGGGGGAATTTACTTGCATCCTCTCCTTTTAATCCCTATGACAAGTCTCTACAGTATGAATTATTATCTCCAGGTTAAGCAAATGTTCTAAATGCTTATATGTGCTGGAGCAGAAAATTGAATCCAATTCTGTCTAACCAGAAAACTCACCACATGAAAACTATGAGCCTTAAGGATATGTGTGTAAGCTTGGCAGATATAATGTAGAATACCAGTTAAATCTGAAATTTAGATAAACTACAAATAATTATTTTTGTATATCTGACACGTATTTATACTGAAAATTTATTTACCATTATGTGAAATTAAAATTTAATTGGGAGTCTGGTATTTTTATTTTTTAATTCTGGCAACTCTGGATAGCAGGTGAGATAGCAGGGTGGGCAGAGTTGACCTGAGGTAGAATGATGATTCTCAAATGTCTCTCCTTGGGTCATGAAGCAAATCTCATTCCAACTCTCTCCCAACAACCTACTCAAACATCACCCCCCCCAAATATATAGATGCCATTTTTCCTATTACTATTTATTTATATTTAGCATTACTATTGGCATAAATTAATGTATAATAATAATGTATAAAAATAATGTATAATGTATTGGAGAAGGAAAGTGACTTAGGAAAAATATCCATACATTCTCCTCTGTATTCCATTTGGAACACTTGGAAGACTTGTTTTCCCTTGATAAACCACAATGAATCATGATATTTATTCCACCTAAGTTTATTCATGGACGTCCTTAGAGTATATTCACCACAACAATGTCCAACTACAATGTTATAACTCTATCTGTCATGGGATGGATATCTACTTGGTAGTGTAAGCCAAGGATACCAATCCTGGCTGGACTGGAAGAATGAAGCATCCAGGCTGGGGTTAACCAGATCTCCTGGGGCGAGTGGTGTTTAAACTTAGCTTGATGGTAGGAGAAAAACATAGGTCACGCTCTTCTAAAAGAGAAAATATTGGCTAATGGCAATATTAAGAATTGAAAATCTGGCTTCACATTCTACCTTAAATAGATAATACACTTGTGAGATCGTTGAGATATTTTCTACATCCCCACAGAAATATGCAGGAGTTGGATATATGCTGTAAATTAATGTATAAATTATAAGACCATGAGGTTGCTTTGATTAACTTACCCCCCAAAATCATTGTGTGATATTTAACTATAAATATAGAATCACAAAAATGCACGTGTACCATTTGCTTGTACATGTTTACATTTGTCTTCCATATTTGGAGAATGGGAGGTTCTAATTGAACATTCCTTTTGACTGAGAGCAGTGGCCTAGCCTGTGGTGGGAGTTTCAGAGTGAGCCTCTGCCACTCACCTCACCTCATCTCCCCACCCTCAAGCAGCAGTGGAGACGATCTCTTACAGTGCGGGCAGGTGATCAGTCGGGGCATTGCCGCGCACCTTGCTGAAGGAGGAACCTCTACAAAGGGAGTTGGCTTGCTGAGGCTGGACACAAATGCCCATCCAACACTAGGGTATTGAATTGCAATTTCCATGTTCAACCCTGTAACTTCAATTTTTCAAAATTAAAAAATTAAAATATAACAAAATACACTCTTGCAGTAAATGTATCCCAATCACATAATCTTCCTTTGATGAGTCAATCCACAGATCTTCCTATACCTCCAGATCATCAATTCAACAGTTTATTAAAATAGAGATGGAGGCTACAGTAGGAAGAATGTGAGGCTGAGCACCAACTCTACCGCAAGACTTCGACAGCTAAGGACAAGTTGCTCAGCCTCCCTGACCTTCCATTTAGTGAACAAGAGTTATCCTTTGGGGTGCTGAAAGGCACAGCCAAAGATGGTGCCTGACACACTGAAACACAGAAAAACTGTCAGATGGGTACATTGGCCTTAAAAACTCCAGGTGTCACTGTACAGGATCTGAAAAGCAAATGGCATGAGGCACCAAGCTCAGGACTATGGGGTGAAAGAGAGCCAGCTGCCCACCCACCATCCTTCATAATCACCCATGGAGATTGCTCAAGCCACTGATGTCCAGAGCCTCGTCTCTGATCACTGGATCAGAATCTGTGGAGAGACCTTGTAATCAGTGCTGATAATAGGGATTCTGCTACAAACCCACCTTGAGATTTGTGGCTGAGTGTCAGATTCCTCACTGCTTGTTCAAATTCCATCAACACATCAAGACTCAGTGAAGAGTCTTAGATCTCTCCACCTTCACTGGCTTCTCTCCTCTCTTGACCACCACAGCACTCACAGTCTGCTCAGGGAACTCCTGCCTGAACATGGAGGCTGCTGAGGGACACTCAGGACCTGGAGTCAGAATTCACTCTCCTGATCCTGATGTGGAGCCTTGATTTCATCATTGGCATTGAAGGAAAAACAGCCTCAAAACTGGCCTGGGACAAAGTTTTTTTTTGTTTGTTTTTGTAACCCAATTACCACTTTGATTTGAGAAGCAATTCACACACTTGATAAGAGGCTTTACATTTTTTCCTAATACATTTTAATAATCTTAGGACATAGTCTAGAAAAATAACTATAAAGCTAGCTATCCACTCAGTCATTTGGCTAATGATGTTTACTTGATATTCTTTTTCTGTTTACGCTAACAAAAAATTAGCTATCCCCTATTATGTAAATGTCTCTGCCAAGAGCAAAGTCTTTGAATTGGCCTATTTTTGATCTTTTCTTATGTAGAAAATTTGACACTAACCTTGCAATTTCTCTTAATTTAGTTTTCTAGAAAAAAATCCACAGGAATCTAAGAATTATTACACCTATCTTTACTTAATAATTCATAAAGAATTTGACAAGTGTAGATTTTCATAAACACTTCTGATCTTGGCATTTGTTTTTACAAATATCAGGTGTGTCCTTCAAAGTATACTATAGTCTTCTGAAATGCATGGCCTATTAATGCCTTTGAAAGTGCCTATCTATTTACAGTATTATAAAGAGTGAAGTAAAATTTTAGAAAATTTTAGCATTTCATGCCTAAATCTCTAAGCTAAGCCATAGAATAAAGAATGTTTTGCAAGGATATTATAGTCAAATGATAAGATATAACCTGCACTAAAATTATCTTTGGTGCAAGTCAGCATATGATGTGTTGTCTGAGTGCCACTGCACAGGATGACATAGAGAGATAAGAACAATTCCATCTGCCCACATCACTGGTCCTTGTATCAGGTCCAACAAATAGAAGTCCCACAGAGGAAAATTAGGAGATTGAATATGAGGCAGAGATCAAAACATTGCAAAAGTGTAAATGAGCAGTATATGTTTGCAGGAGCAACAAGTTAGAGAATGGAAGGTTAGGCATGAAAAATGTGATGCTCTCAGATAGATTCCAATGCAGATGCTCTTTGACTTACAATAGGATTGTGCACCTAGAAATCCATTATAAATTGAAAATATCAAAAATTGAAAATGCACTTACTACACCTAACCTACTAAACATTATAGCTTAGCCTAACCTGCTTTAAATGTGTTTAGAATATTAACGTATCAGCCTATAGTTAAGAAAAATCAGATAACACAAAGCCTATTTTATACTAAAGTTATTATAAGGAATTTTTAACCACAATTCAAAATTCATAGTATGGTTTCTACTGAGTATTTCTTTCACACCATCATAAAGTCACAAATTCATAAGGTGAACCATTGTTAAGTCAGGGATTACTTATCTGTATTTTCAAATCAGAGGTTGCTAAAAGCCAGCATATATGGGTAATTTATTTTTTTCATGTGACTTCAATAATAGAAGTAAGAACTTCTTTAAGCAAAAGAGCAGATGTCATATAATTTTACTTACATGAGGAACCTAAAACAGTCAAATTCATAGAGACCAAAAGTAGAATAGTTTACTGGGGGATAATCTCTACTGGCAACCTGAGGAGTTGGCTTATGAATATACATTTTAAATTCAAATAGGACAGAAGTGTGTAAAGAAAAATGTCCCAGTGACATCAGCAGCTTGACCAACCAGAAGCCCCCAGCACTCGTCCTCACCACAAAGACACCAAAAAACAAATAAACTACATGTTAGATAAAAATGTCTAAGATGAGTGCCAGAGCTCCTAAGAGGAGTAATAGTAACTTGAGTGAACCAGAAACAACCATGTAAATAATATAAGAAAACACCAGGATTCCATAATCCCAGACCCTAGTCAGGATTAGTCAGGAACCAGGAGGAATTTCTCCCAGTGGCCAAAAAGTAAGCAACAGTTCCCATCAGGTCCCATCACACCTTGTTTGGACACTTGAAGTCCAGTGCCACAATAGGTTCATGAGACCCTGAGCCTTGTACCTCAGTTCTACAGTTGATCCAAGAACCTGAACCTGGAACCCAGTGCTGCTTCAAGTGCTTATAGACCATGCCAGACATAACAACAGTATCCCTCAAAAGGGATAAAGCAAGCTGACCCAACAGAAAGTTCCAGCTATCATCCATCTGCATGAACACCTAATTCAACAACTCCCCATGCAAGCACCTTGAGAAGAACCAAAAATCAGGTGAGTGTTTTAAAATTATATGAAGGGAAGGGGCAGGAAAGAAGGCAGAAAAGTCAGTCTTATGTTGCCTGTACCACTCCTCCCTTATCCCCAGAAGTGCTGTGCCAGCTGGCCAAGTGGACGAAGAATCTGTGTGCCCAGGGGAGGGAGAGTGAAGTGATTGTAGGGCTTTGAATTAAAATTCAGGGCTGCCCTGGTACAGGAGATCTCCACACAGGGCAGAATTCTGCTGGTAGCCACAGAGGAAACATCTGAACAGCCCAACCAGAGAGAAATCCTCCACCCTGAAGCCCAAGTTCCTTCTAACCCAACCACCAGCAGAAAAGGTGAGAAAAGCCTGAGTTTGTAAGGCAGTTGGGTCACAAGGGCTATAGTCCTTGGGTAAATCTTGTGGCTGTGCTGGCTCAGAGCCAGTGGACTTGGGTGTACATGATCCAGTGAGATATCAGTATCTTCAGCCAAACTAATGACTGTGACTCACCTCCCCCTACTATAGACATCTCAGCTCAGGGAGAGTCTTTTTCCACTAGAGTAAAGAAAAGGGAAGAACTCAAAGGATGTTGTTTTGCAACTTCAGTACTAGCTCACGCACTGTAAAATAAAGCACCAAACAGACTCCTGAGGCCCTGAGTCCAGGCTTTAGTTCCTGAATGGCATTTCTAGACCCAATCTGGACAGAAGGAAACATGCTATCTTGAAGAGAAGGAGCCAATCCTGGCAGGATTTACCACCAGCTAACTAAATAAACCTGGGGCCTTGAATAAACATCAGAGGTAGCCAGGCAATAGTCACCCTGGGCTTTGGGTGAGATTGAGCTGCCTTCAAGTGTGAACTGACACTGGTGGCAAGAGGGAATGCCCACATCACTTCTCCTCCAACCCCAGCAACATAGCATAGAGAAGGGAAGTGGGAAGAGAGTGAGAGACTTTGCTTGGTAATCCACAGAATTCTCTTCTGTCTTACCAAGGTTCACCAAATTGGTACATTAGGAGTTTGCAGGAGTCACATTACTGAGTTTGGGGCACTCCTCACCCCCAATGCTCATACAGCTATAGTGACCAATGACTTAGACAACAACACTCAATTCCCTTTGAATATCTTAAAAACCCTCTCAATAAGGATGGGTTCAGACAAGTCTCTGCAGATTAAAATAAATACCTAAGTCTTCAATGCCCAGACATCGGTAAACATCCACAAGCATCAAGAACATCCAGGAAGACATGATCTCAGCAAATGAACTGAATAAGGTACTGGTGACCAATCCTGGAGTGATGGAGATAGATGACCTTTCAGACAAAGAATTCAAAATAGCTGTTCTAAAGAAGCTTGATAAACTTTCAAGGAAATACAAAGAATAAATTTAGAACCCTGTCAGAGAAATTTAACAAAGAGATTGAAAAAATAAAAAAAAATTAGGCAGCAATTCTAGGGATTAACAATGCAACTGACAAACTGAGAAATGCATCAGAGTTTCTCACCAGTAGAACTGATCAAGCAGAAGAAAGAATTAGTGAGCTTGGAGACAGGCTATTTGAAACACTCAGTCAGAAGAGAAAATAAGAATAAATAAGTATGAAGTACTCCTAGAAGATACAGAAAACAGCCTCAAAAGAGAAAATCTAAGAGTTATTGGCCGTAAGAAGGAGGTAGAGAGAGATTGAGGCAGAAATTTTATTCAAGGAAATATTAACAGAGAATTTTCCAAACCTAGAGAAAGATTTCAATATTTAGGCACAAGCAGAATCTAAAGAACACAAAGCAGATTTAACCCAAACAAGGAGACCTCAAGGCACTCAATAATCAAGTTCTGAAGGACCCTAGATAAAGAAAATACCCTAAGGGAAGCAAGAACAACAACAAAAAAAATAAAAATAAAAATACCATATAAAGGAGTTTCAACATGTCTGGCAGCAAACTTCTCAGTGGAAACCTTACAGGACAGGAGAGAGTGATATTCAAAGTGCTGGAAAAAAATTTAACCCAGGAATATAGTGTATCCTTTAAAAATATCCTTCAAGCATGAAGGAGAAATAAAGACTTTCCCAAACAAAAGCTGAGAGATTTCATCAACATCAGAGCAAGCTGTCCTACAAAAGATGATAAGAGGAATTCATCAACCTGAAAGAAAAGGACATTAATGAACAAATAGAAAATCTTCTGAAGGTAGACTACTCACTAGTAAGAATAAATACACAAATACAAAATACTCTATTTCCATTAACTGTGATGTATAAGCCACTTATATATTAAGTAGGAACAAAAAAAGACAAACCTATCAAAAGTGACAACTTTCTGAGAGATAGTTCTAAACCTCATTAGTCATCAGAGAAATGTAAATCAAAACTACAATGATAGATCATCTCACCCCAATTAAAATGATTTTTATCAAAAAGACAATAAGGAATGCTGGCAAAGATGTGGGGAAAAGAAAAACATCATACACTCTAAATGGGAATGTACATTAGTGCAACATGGAAAATAGTATGGAGATTCCTCAAAAAATTAAAAATAGAACAACCGTGTTACCCAGCAATCCCACTGCTGAATATATATCCATAGGATAGGAATTCAGTGTATCAAAAAAGGTATCTACACTTCCCTTTTAATTGCAGCACTAATCACAATAGCTAATATATGAAATCAACTTAAGTGTCCATCAATGAAGAAGTAGATTAAAAAATCATTGTACTTATATACAATGAAATATATAGGCATAAAAAGAATGAAATCCTGCTATACGAAACAACATGGATGGAAGTGGAGAACATTGTTAAGGGAAATAAGTCAAACACAGAAAAACAAATCTGTCTCACTGGTATGTACATGTTCTCATTCATAGGTGTGAAGTAAATATTAAAAACAAATGATCTCATGGAGACAGAGAGTAGAATGATGGCTACCACAGAATGATGGCTGGGAAGGGTAACAAGAAGGGGTGATAAAGTGGAGATGGTTAATGGATGCAAAAATATAGTTAGATTATTAGATAGAATGAACAATATTTAAAATGACTATAGTTTAAAATAACTAAAAGATGGAATTGGTATGTTCCTAACACAAAGAAATGATAAATGCCTGAGGTGATGGATAGCCAAATTACCCTGATTCGATCAATTCCCATTGTATGCCTGTATCAAAACATCACATGTAGACTAATATACAGCTGTTATGTACCCACAATAATTTAAAATATAAAATGTTTCTAAAGAGAGATCCCTTTGGCTAAACCTCCCCATTGTGGAGAAATAAGAATAGGAGGACTCCAAGCATCGTTATCACTAGGAGCATCAACCTCTACTGCTATTGTTTCTGCCACAAACTTTTACAGGCTATTCCACTAAAGCAATTCAGGTACTACTAATGATGAACACAAGTGAAGAAGCTACAAAGTGGCTATAAACCTGCAAAGTTACTATACACTGCTGAACTGTCACACAAAAATCCAACTGCAGGTAAAATTATTTCTCTATGAAAGCCACTCTAGAAAAGTTGGAAGAGTTGGTTGTTTCACTCAGTGCACACATGTCAACATGGAAACATAAGAAACATAAAACAAGAGAGAAAATATGACATCATCCTATCTAGTGAAAGGCCTACTTCAATAAAAAGGAAATTAACAAATTGCCAGAAAAACAATTTAATATGATGATCTTAAGGAACCAAATGGGATTCAAGAATATATAGATAGATGATCCAACAAAATCAGAAAAATGATTTATGCTATGAATAAGAAATTCAACAAAGAGGTATTATACGAAAGAACAAAATAGAAATCCTATAGCTGATAAATTTAATTAATGAAATAAAAAATATAGAGCAACCTTTAAGAGCAGATTTGATTAAGCAGAAGAAAGGGTGTCTGATCTTCAAGACAGGTGGTTGGAAATTACCCACTCAGAGAAAAAACAAGAAAGAAAAAAGCATGAAGAAGGCCTACATGACTTATGGTTCATTATTAAGCAAACAGATATTAGCATTTTTGGAATTCCAGAAGATGATGAGATGGGAAAAGTTATATAAAACCTATTTGGTGAAATAATATCCGAAAATTTCCCACTTCTTGGGAGAAACATGGACACCTGGATTTACAAAGTTCAAAAATTTTCAAATAGAATATATTCAAAAAGATTCTCTGTGACACACATTATAGTTAAATTGTCAAAAGTCAAAGACACATAAAATTCTAAAAATATCATTAGAGAAGTGCAATGTCACTATCATAAAATTCCCATAAACTAATAGCAAATTTTTTAGTAAAAGCCTTATAGACCTGAAGGAATGTGATAATACATTCAAAGTGTTTATAGAAAAAAAAAATTTTTCAAAGAAAGAAACATTTCAGTCAGGAAAATTATGCCCACCAAGTCTACCTTTCAGAAGTGAGGGAGAAAGTCTTTCCCAGACAAACAAAAACAATTTGTTACCACTAGACAAACTTACAGAACATACTCAAAGGAAGCCTATGTCTAGAAGCAGAAAGACAATAATCACCCACATGAAACTATGCAAAGCTATAAAAGTCAGTAGTAGAGCATTTACACAAAGGAGAAAGAGAAAATAATCCAATCTTATCACTATAGAAGCCACCAAACCTCAATAACAAACAATAAAAAAGGAATAAAGGAACAAAGAATATACAAAAAATCATAAAACAATTAATGAAATAACAGGGGGGTAAGACCTCACCTATCAATAATGAGCTTGAATATAAATAGATTATATTTCCCACTTAAAGGATGTAGACTGGAAGAAAAATAAAAACTCACGAGCCAACTGTATTCTGCCTACAAGAAATTTGCTTTACCTATAAAAACATATACACACAGCATGAAGAATTGATAAAAGATATGCCAAATAAACAGAAACCAAGAGCAAGTAGGAATAAACATGAGGTAAAATAGATTTTAAGTAGCAACTCTAAAATGAGATAAAGAGCATCATTCTATAATGCTAAAGGGACGAGTGACAGAATTTATAAATTGTAAACATGTATTCATATACGACCAGAGTACCAAGATACATAAAGCAAATATCATTAAACCAAAAGAGAGAGATTCCAATATAGTAACAGTTGGGGATTTTGAACATCTCATTTTCAGCATTGGACAGATACCTAGACAAATCAACAAAAAGAAATTGGATTTAAACTATACTTTAGACCAAATGGACCTAATAGACATTTACAGAACATTTCATCCAGCAGCTACAGAATACACATTATTTTCATCAATATATGGAATGTTCTCTAGGTTCTCCAGAATAGATCACATGTTATGCCACAAAACAAGTCTCAAAAAATTTAAAACAATCGAAATAATATCAGGTATCTTTTCTGGCCACAATGAAATAAAACTAGAAATCAATAACAGAAGGAACTTTCAAAATTGTAAAATACATGAAAACAAAACAACATGCTCCTGAATGATCAATGGATCATGAAGAAATTAAAAAAGAAATCAAACATTTTTTAAAACAAATGAAAATAGAAATACAACATACCAAAATGTATGCAATACAGTAAAAGCAGTATTAAGAGAGGTTATAGCAACAAATGTCTACATCAAAAATTAGAAAAAGATTTCAAATAAACAACCTAACAATGTATCTAAGAAAAAAAAGCAAGAACAAACCTTACCCAAAATTAGTAGAAAGAAAGAAATTATAAAGTTCAGAGAGGAAACAAATAAAATTAAGAATGAAAAACAATACAAAATATTAATGAAAAACATTGGGTTTTTTGAAGAAAAGATAAACAAAATTAACAAGCTATTAGCTATAGAAACCAAGAAAAAAGACCAAAAGAAAATGAGAAACAAAAAAGGAAACATTAGATTTGATACCACAGAAATACAATAGAGACTACAATGAACAACTATACAGCAAGACATTGGAAAAACTAGCAGAAATGAATAAATTTCTGGGCACATACAACCTACCAAGACTGAGTCAAGAAGACACAGAAAACCAGAACAGACCAATTATAAGTAAAATGATTGAACCCATAATAAAAAAATGTCCCATCAAAGAAAAGCACAGAACTTGATGGCTTGACATCTGAATTCTACAGAACACTTTTAAAATAACTGATGCTAATCCTTCTTAACTCTTCCAGAAATTTGAAGAGGAGGGAAGTTTTCCAAACCCATTTTATGCAGTCAGGTTTACCCTGATACCAAAACCAGACAAGGATACAACCAAAAAAGAAAACTACAGGCCAATGCTCCCATTGAACAAAGATGTAAAAATCAACCCAACCCCACAGCACATTAAAAAGATCACTCAGAACAATCAACTGGGATTTATCCTAGAGATAGACAATAGATTCAACATACACAAGTCAGTGAACATGATACATCACACGAACAGAATAAAGGACAAAAGCCATGCGATTGTCTCAATAGATGCTGAAAAAGCATTTGATAAAATTAAACATCCCTTCATAAGATTACTAGGAGATGAGGAAAGAAGAAAATCAAAGTGATTATTTACTTGATACAGAGTATCAGTTTGGGATGGCAAAAATTTCTGGAAATGAATGGTGGTTATGGTTGCACAATGAAGTGAATGTACTTAAGCCAAGGGACTGTATGCTATGTTAAAAATGATAAATTTTATGTACTTCATCACAATAATAATTTTAAAAGAAACATAAAAAGAATTTGTCTTTAGGGCAGAACCTCTCTTTGGTCGTGAAAACATAGTTTTGGTATGTGCTTAAGTAGTGCAAGTGCCTCTCAGTCCTGGAGGTGCTTCAGGCCTCCATGAACCACATTTTCGTTCAACACGCCTCCTTCTTCTTAGAAGTGATTATGATACAAGCTTGTTTTGGCATCTTCTAGCTGGGACTTAATCTATAGGGGTCGAGGAGAACCTCTATTTGTGGAAATGCAGGCAAGGAGGAGAGGCGACTTCTGGCCAGGAGTTCCCAGTGGTTTGACCTCAGAACAAGGCTAAAATGAGAGATGGGAACATCCAGAGAAAGAGAAAGGGCAGATACCTCTAGAAGATATTCCTTAACTTCAAGTTTTATATATCCCTCTACTTCTCTTTTGGTAATTTTTCAAAGTTGCCATCAAGCCTTCCATATAGTTCAGGGGCCAGCAAGCTATAACCCATGGGCTGACCACTTGTTTTGCAAGCAAGGTTTTAGTATGACCACAGCCATGCTGATTCATGTGTGGATTTATACACTGACTGCTTTCACACAACTATACAGTGGAGTAGGTGCAACAGAGATTGTGTGGCTCACAAAACCTAAAATATTTCCTAGCTGGTCCTTTAAGAAAAAGATTCCCTCAAGAAAAGGTTCGTCTCAATTTTAAACTAGCTGTGTTTGAGAGCAGTGTCTTCTAGGGAGGTGCAAAGGTCATCTAGAGACAAGCTCAGCACAGCGAGCAGAGTGAGAAGGGCACCTACTACCTGCCCTTGACTTGGAGAACACGCAAGCGCTGCCCAGGGAGTCTCAGAAATCCTTAAGGAGGGAACTAAGCTTCCTGTCATCACCTAAATGGACCGTATTTGAGGTCCCATCAGTGAAAGTTTTGGTCTTGTCACATCTGTGACTAATCTCAATCTTCAAAGAAATCTACAAATACGTCCTTAGCACAAGTGCTAAACAGGTGACCTAATGGTGCTATTTAATATGCAATGATACCACAGAGGCTCATTCTGTACAACATCCCAAAGCCAGTAGGGCATTGTCATTTTTCCTAACAGCTTCTCAGGAGAAGGGAGGGTGAGAGGAGGGCATGGGGTAAGGCACATTCTTTTGAGTTAGGGCGCTTCAGGCATAACACAGGATCTGTATGAAGCGGGGCAAGCTTTTCATTAACATTTCTTAAAATTTTTGAATCGTAAATTTCCACTGAAAATTGAATGAATCCTAAACTAGCGATTGTAGATTGAATTTCTTTTTATGATGGAATTATTTCTAGAAATCTCTGACAAATAGTACTCTGACTTTGGTGTCAGTGATTGAGCTGGCAACAGAACTCAGTTTGTACTTCCTTATCAAGGAGCAGAGTGGTGTCCTAAATTCTTAGATCTGACTTTTTCATGTCCCAGAAAAGTCTACTATTTATGCGTAATTCTCCAGTTGGTACAACCTCCTCAGGTCTTCAGATACAATGGTCTCAGATATTGCAGACAGTTCACTGTCCACTTGCTGGTCCCAGGGAGTAGGCTACTGGCAACTTTGTAAGAAATACTTCTCTCTTCCATGTAAATTTAATTCCACACACCTCACTCTTTAAAAAAAAAAAAAAAAAGGTGACTTAATTACCTACCAGGAATTGCAATATTTAGTTGACCAAGTATTTTGAAATCATAGTTACACCCAAATTTGAAAAGAGAAGCAATCTTTGGACTTAGCAATACTGTTTTTAGAGCATTTGAAGTTTCAAGTCTTTAGTATCTATGACAATCTCAATGATGGTGACTTTACCTTTTCTTTTTTTTCCTTTTTTTTTTAAATAAAGATAATTTTATTTATTTGTTTTTATTAATATTAAATCATAGCTCTGTACATTAATGCAATCATAGGTCACCATACACTGGTTTTATAAACAGTTTGACACATTTTCATCACATGGGTCAACATAGCCTTCCTGGCATTTTCTTAGTTATTGTGTTAAGACAATTATATTCTACATTTACTAAGTTTTACATGTACCCTTGTAAGATAATCACAGGTGTAATCCCACCAATCACCCTCCCTCAGGCCATCCTCCCCCCTCCTTCCCTTCCCTCTCCTCCTTCCCCCTATTCTTAGGTGGTAACTGGGTTACAGGCATAACACTGGATCTATATGAAGCTGGGCAAGCTTTTTATTAACATTTCTTAAAATTAAGAAATGTTAAGCCATAAATTAGTTTCATAGTAGGACTGAGTACATTGGATACTTTTTCTTCCATTTTTGAGATACTTTACTAAGAAGAATATGTTCCAGCTCCATCCATGTAAACATGAAAGAGGTAAAGTCTCCATCTTTCTTTAAGGTTGCATAATATTCCATGGGGCACATATACCACAATTTATTAATCCATTTTTGGATTGATGGGCACTTGGGCTTTTTCCATGACTTAGCAATTGTGAATTGGGCTGCAATAAACATTCTGATACAAATATCTTTGTTATAATGTGATTTTTGGTCTTCTGGGTATATAGCTAGTAGAGGAATTATAGGATTGAATGGCAGATCTATTTTTAGGTCTCTAAGTGTTCTCCAAACATCTTTCCAAATGAATGTATTAATTTGCATTCCCACCAGCAGTGCAGAAGTGTTCCCTTTTCTCCACATCCACGCCAACATCTCTGGTCTTAGGATTTTGTGATATGGGCTAATCTTACTGAAGCTCAAACTATACTATAAATCGATAGTGATCAAAACAGCATGGTACTGGCACAAAAACAGAGAAGTAGATGTCTGGAACAGAATAGAGAACCAAGAGATGAATCCAGCTACTTACTGTTATTTGATTTTTGACAAGCCAATTAAAAACATTCAGTGGGGAAAAGATTCCCTATTTAACAAATCGTGCTGGGTGAACTGGCTGGCAACCTGTAGAAGACTGAAACTGGACCCACACCTTTCAACATTAACTAAGATAGACTTTCACTGGATTAAAGATTTAAACTTAAGACATGAAACTATAAAAATACTAGAAGAGAGTGCAGGGAAAACCCTTAAAGAAATCAGTCTTGGCAAGTATTTTATGAGGACCCCCAGGCAATTGAAGCAGCTTCAAAAATACACTACTGGGACCTGATCAAACTAAAAAGCTTCTGCACAGCCAAGAACACAGTAAGTAAAGCAAGCAGACAGCCCTCAGAATGGGAGAAGATATTTGCAGGTTAT
>CAUYPK010089718.1:0-27697 GCA_963574355.1 Loris lydekkerianus | reverse complement strand
GGAGATGAGGAAGGCTGGTGTCTTTCAGAGCGTAAAGTGATTTTGGAATATAAAGAATTTCTTTGGGCTGACTTACATAGACGTTGGCCACTGACCCGTGTTCCTGAGCTATGAATATGAGTGATAAATAAACTATTAATAGATTAAAAAAAATAAAAAAATAAAAAAATAAAAAGAGGTAGGATATGCCCAACAGATAATCACCAATTTTGATTTTTTAAGGTGTGTGCCTAGATCTGCCCACGACCATGGTTTAGCTTTCTTCTAGTTCTTTAGCTTTAAAATTTCAGGCATATGTCTTGAATTTCAGGGATTGTTCCTTTCTTGTGGCTCAGCGTAGTAACAGCATCGGCAGTGTCCGCACCAGTAATGATGTTATCTGCCACGTGGGGAACACCTCCCATGTACGAAGCACTGTGCGTGGCACTTTCAAGTTATTATTCAGCATAAATGAGCAGTTAACAGCTGAAGCTTGAACAGATGTTGCTGCTTGAGTTTGAATCTGTGATGGATCTCTTACTCCCTGGTGACGCCTCCTTTTCCCCACCTATCAAGTGAGTGTAACGTGAGTACCCAAAAGGGGTAGTGATAAGGATTAGATGGCCTATGGGGACCCAGTGCTTCCAACAGTGTCTCACAGAGAGTGATTAATAATATCATTATACATATAATCCCCACAACTGTGCAGGGTAGATATTATCAGACCATTTCACAGATGAATTCTGAGGCTCTGAGGTCCTGGCAGACTCAGGATGGAAACCCAGATTTTGACTCTGAATTTCATGTTCTTCTTGCTTCGCCAGCTGCTTGTTGATTGAATTCTACCTCTCATGATAGCTATTTGGATGAACTCTCCCTCCAGGGCTCTAGACTCCTAGAGGGCAGCGATGCTGAACATTTTTGTGCTGCTTAGAGACCTGACACTTAGGGTTAAATGAATAAATATCTCAAAACTTTTCCAACAGTAACATTTTATATAGGAGGTAATTTCCCTATAACCAAGATGGATTAATGGTTCAGGGGTGTCCAACCCACAGCCCAAGGGCCACATGGAGATTATGCGAGGACATTTTTACCTATCTATGGTAGGTGGACTTCATGAAAGTTTGTTTGCTCATCAGCTTTTGTTGATGTTTGTATATTTAATGTGTAGCCCAAAGTAACTCTTCTTCTTCCAGAGAAGGCAAGAAGTTGGACACACTTAAGCTCAGGAAAGTAAAACAGATGAATCTCACTGGTTAGTGACTCATTGCATACTCAGTAATGCCAGCCGAGGGTGGCAGCTTGGATTTCCTTCCATTGTGTCCAGTGCCTGTAGGGGAGGTACAGAGAGTCAGACAGAGTTTATATACAGAATTTGGGGATCCCTTCTCTGGCTCTCTTCTCCTGGTGTGCCTGCCTGGGCTCACCAGGGACAGAAAGAGCAGTGTTAGTGCTGGCCTCTTGGTCTCTCTGTGCCACAGTCAGAGCTGTGACAACCTCAGGTGGGAGATCCCCAGACACAACACCACGCCCCTTGCTGGCTGCTGCCACCACATTTTGACTCCCCTGCAAAATCCACTTTCATCCTCTTCCTAGGACCTTGAGGTACTTGTTTTCTGCTTTTTGTTTTTATATGTGGAGTTTACAGTTCTAGAAGCAGAATGTTTATATCCTTGTTCTTAAATGTAGCCAAGATCCTTTGTGATAAAAAAAAAATAGAAATAATTTAGAAGTAAATGTGATTTTCCTTTTTCCCTGTGGAAGACTTTCTCTCCCTACTCCATATCCCCTTTTAGACCACGACAATGGCAGAGAGGAGGGCAACATTTTTGCCTTTAATTTGGTCCAGACAGTTGTGAGATGCAGCCTGGGCTCTCTTTCTGGACTATTCAGGTCAAGGCTCTGACCCTGTGAGTATCTGAAGGTGGGTGTCACACAGGGAGACCCAGGCTGAAGACAGTGGTGAACAAAGCTATGAAAGTAAAAGAATGTTTTGTTAACTGCTTTGTTATTATTTTGGATTAGATAAACTTTACTTTGACTCTTTTTCCAACCTAATTTCATCCCTGTGCCCTAATACCATATTGATAAAGGATACTCATGTTCTCATTAGCTAATTTAGCCTGCCTTTATTGTATTTTCCCACTGCTATTCTTTCAAATTGCTCCATTTATATTTTATTATAATTTATATGAAGCATTTGTCATTTTTTAAAGTCCCACCCTCACTTTCCCTGGTCTACACTTAGTGACACTTCTGGTCTCTGTGACCCAGGACTTTGACATGGGACTGCCTCCTCTCCATGGGCCACTGCTGCTACATTTGGCCATGGTCCTCTTTTCTGTGACACCCTCTGACTTGATCTGGCTTTTATAATCATTTTCTTACTTTTTAACCTGTTTTTCAAAGGACTCTATGCTCAAATGAGCTCAAAGGAAAAAAAAAAACAAACCTATAATTCCATCCCTCAGAGAGAATAACCTCAAATTTTAGGTGAACATCTCTGACCTCTCTTTTTAAATGCCCTTTTTAGAAAACTAAAATTGAGTGTTGCTGGGCATTCTCTTTTAATGATCTTCTTTAACAAACAGTGTGCTCTGAATGTTCTCAATGGTTATTTTTTCTAAAGAATTGTTATTAATGGCTGCACTTATTCCATCCTATGACTGTGGCATCGTGCGTTTGATAAAGGGCTTAATCATTCACATGCTATTTATTGATTACCCCCCTTGTGGTAGTTACTGTGTTAATCACAAGGGATTCAGTAGAGAAGCAGCCTCAGGTTTTGTGGAATAGTGGCCGTAAGACAAGGTGGATGGTATTTTCAGGGATGTGACAGGCCTTTAGGGACGATCAGGTTGCAGAGTACTGAGAGGGACCACTCACCCAGGCTGGGGGCTGGAAGGGCGTCAAGAAGTATTCCAAGGAAAGTGGTGTTGAAACAGCACTGGCGGGTAAGTTGTAAGATGAACAAGTTAGGGCTGCAGGCAGATGAAAGGGTCTTACAGGAAGAAAGAGTTATGGGGAGGTGGGGGCTGGGGAGGAGGAGAGAGAGAGGTGGGTAGAGTGAGAGACAGAGATTGAGAGATTGGGAGAGATTTGAAGGACAAAATGAAGGTCAGCAGAGCTGAAGTGCAGAATGTGATGGGGGAAGAGAAGGCTGGAAAGACAAGTAGGAGGCAGCTGGGCAGAGCTCCAAAGCCAAGCTAAAGGGATTGGACTGCACCCAAGAGTGTAGGGGTGGGCACCGCCAGTGGGTCTAGCTGGGGAAGGGAAGAATTTCAGCCCTTGGAAGGGATTACCGGGGCTGAAGGGGGAAGATGACTGGGGGAGGGTGAGAATTAGAGAAAGCTGTTAGGAATCTGTCAGTGATTTAGGTGAGCTATAATGGTGGGACGAGTTAGGGTGGTGACAGTGGAGACGGAAGGAAGCGGTTGGATTTGGCTGTAAGAGGAGGGGGGAGGACCAGCCAGCTTTCAGCAAGTTTCCGCAAGTTGATGTACAGAGGTGCTGTTGGGTGGTGAGGATGAGAAGTGATCCTTCCAAAATGCAGGCGACACGTTTTCATCCCCTGTCTCTCACACCTCTGCTGACTTTCCATTCAAAGTGGGGTCCAGGCCAACGCGTCCCTGGCCGCCTGGCCTTTCTTACCACCAACCCCCCCAGCCTGCTGGCTGCTTGCATTTCTTCAAACGCGAGAGCTTGAAGTCGTCCTCCAGGGGGCGCTGCTGGCCTGGGAGCCAATGCTGCGGGGAGCCTTCTGCGCCGGGCTGGAAACCGCCTCCTGGGCTTGCGCGTGGCTCTCCCGCTGTGTCGCTTCGCTGTCCCGACCATGCTGTTTGGCTCAGCCCTAGGCGTTGCTCTCTACCCCGCACCTGCATCAGTAGCCTGCAGCACTGGCTGAGGACACCTTTTCCCTTTGTGTGTTCCTGCGATGTTTTCGCGCGTGCACCTGCCGTCTTGCAGCAGCGTCTGACTCAGGATTAGTCTCAGGTTAGGTTGGGGAAGTGAATACCCAGGGGGAATTGCAGGCCTCTGACTAACCCTCTAAATTTCCATTGTTAACAGCCAATTATCTTTGCTTATGTAACTATATGCTCTAAGTTTGATCTCTTTTGCCTCTTTATCTATTTAGTCTAAACTGTGAAAAGAATTGATTTAACGTCCCTCTGATTATTTCCTAGTAATTTTTCATTTTCCTGTTTTGGGTCTAAATGTTTCTTTCTGTTCAGCTAAAGAAAAAGTCCTGAAGGTGTTTTTTACTCTCTCACATAGATTTTTTTAAAAAGCAAAAGTCGCCTTTAAAATGTAATCCTATTAGGTCTATTATATCTGATGGTTTTATCATTGATTTTCCTAGATATTCCCTTTTCTCTTTATCTTGCATAACTGTATGCTTTCTTAGAACCAGAGCAAATGTGGTCCCAATTAAGATTTCCATAAACATTGGCCAAAACCCTTTTCCCCGATTCTAACATCATTCCTCTTTCTTGTCTGCTGAGCCAAATCGCGGACTTGCTTTGTGGCCCAGTGCAAAATTCAATTCTCCCCTGAGATTTCCTGCCTGGCCCACCCTGTAACAGTTCTTCATTCTTCTGAATCTCTGCCATACTGAGATCCAGAGACACACATGCTGAGCCCGTGTTGACAGCCTGGGTGGACCCTCTAACCCTTCATGCCGTCTGGAATCATCCCATAATTGTTTTCAGGAAGGAAAAATTGCCTCAGACGTATCTCAGTGAGATACATCTCAAATATGTCCTCCTGGTCTCCTTTCTTAAAGACTGAGCTCTTTGAGAGTTAAGATTCGACCTTGTCCTTGTTTCTTTGGGCTACTCAAGAGAACACTTCAAGAATTAAATTTCTACCTTCATTTTGAGCTAGTGATTATTTATTTACATACAGTAGAACCTTCACAGCTGACCCCTCCCTACATTGAACCACCTTCTTAAGTTGACCCCATTTTCATAGACCACATACACCATGTGTACGTATGGGTACAGGAGGCCCAACTGACCACCTCCCATGTTGACCAGTCTTTATTACAAAGACTTTGTTACAGTCTTTTGGGTGGCCAACTTACAGACATTCTACTGCGTTTGTAATCAAAACATCTGATGACAAGTGTTTATTGTATTCTCTCATTGAACTCTCAAAACCTAATCTATATTTAGCAGTTTGCTTTTTCTAACTAACCAATTGTGTAACAAGCCCATTGGAATCTGTTCTTTGTCATTTGTGCATTTATTTATTCCACAAATATTTCCTGAGTGCCTCCTATAGTTCAGGCACGATGCTACATGCTGAGGAAGCAACCAACGTGGCCCCTCATCCAGGACCCTGTGGTCCTGGAGGGCATGGGTGACGCGACGATAAATCAAAATGCAACTTTGTCATTAAAAATTAAGAAAAGTGCCATGAAGGTGGTTCACAGGGTTCTTCAATACAGAATAAGAAAGGGACATGTGCTTAGAGTGGGGCAACCAGGGTAGGCCTGTTTATGGTGAGAATGAAAACGAATGGGAGAGACAGCAGTGTAGGCAGTAGGAGCAGGAACTTCTGGGCAGTGGAAGTGGCAGGTGCCAAGGGGAAAGGCGTGCTGGGGGAATGGTGTGCTATTTCTAGGAACTGAAGGGGGCCAGCAGGCCAGCTTATAGAGAGCAAAGGAGCAGACTGCTCAGCTGGGCTCAGGGCACACCATGCTTGTAGCCCACAGAAGGGAAGTCAAATTTTATTTTAGGAATGATTGAAAGCCATGATAATATTAACCTTTTAAGAAAATTATTCTCATTGCTGCTTGGAGAATTGTTTACAGGGCTAAGAAAGATAGTACAGAGAATCTCGTTAGGGAAAACTATCGCAATAGGGGAGAAATAATCACGACTTGGACTTGGCAGCAGAGACGTAACAAAGCATTTGTGTTCACGATATATTTTGGAGACTGGATCTGTGAGATCCACTGATGGGTTGGTTGTAGGGGTTAAGAAAAAGGAAACAATTAGATATGACTCCCAGGGTTCTGACTTGAATGGTTGGCCGAGGCAGTGATGTCTACGAGTTAAGTTTTAAATGTCTGGACACATCATTTCTTTCTTGTGAATGATCTTCACACCATCAGCAAAATTGCCAGTATCACCTTATTCCATATTTTCCCTTAATATTGCAGAACTTTCTGGTGTTTAGATAGATTTCTGATAATACACAGAGTGACTTCATTGTCTTGCAATTTAAAAACTTCCAGAAATACTTTCTCTTGGCCTTAAATATCTGATTTCCATAATGGGTGTCTCTCAAGGGTGTCGATTTCTTTCTACTCACATACTGAATATTCAGCAGGCATATTAACACAAATATTGGTTCAAATACAAAAGTTGAAGGAACTGTCAACTAGCTAAATTATGAGGGTTTTTTTTTTTTTTTGCATTAACCTCTCATTTCTTAGAAGATTCTTTTATAGTTCTTTCCTGTTTACTTTTTACTTTAATCCTTTTAATCTTTTATCCTTTTGTAGACTTTTCCTTTGTTGCAGTCAGTTGTTTTAAATCTCTTGGCTGTCGACATCGCTTCCACGTGTGTGAGACAGAATATTAAAAAAATAAAAAATAAAAATAACCATTTTTTTTGCTGGAGCTTTTTTCTTTCCAACATTTCCTTAAGTCCACCATCTGAGGTCTGTATCACTTGAAATATACCATTCCACACAAGAGCTGTCACTATGTTCATCATCTTCTCCATTTTTTTGGTTAACATTATCTAACATTTCTCATTTTCTCCTCTTCAAAGAAGGTTATTCATTAGCTTCCAGTTGGGACTACATACATGTATTATTTCTCTGCTATAGTTTATTAATCTTTTAGTCATTTCAGAAACAGTTACAGTTTTTATTACTTATGTTACAAGATTCCACATAGCGGTATATTCCATTTGCTCTCCAATATACAGCTCCTTATATCTTGGAGTGTGAATGTATCCACGAATGTGCTTGAACCCAAGAACGTTACATCTTGCTTTCTAACCCTCTTGCCTTTGCCACCATGGCTAGTTTAGTTTGCATTTACCACAAAGAGAATTTTTAAAAGCATTTACCTTAGGAGATAATTATTGTTCAATGGACCAGTGAAAGCTTTTAAAAAGCTATGTTAATAAAAAGAGAAGCTTTACCAGACTGTATCTAAAATAATTTCTTTTAGAGTTATAGCATTATGTGGTAACAAGATAATGCAAAGAGGTTCCTAGTGTGAGAGATGGAACTTAAAATTCTCTCTCTGTATCATATGTTTGTGTATGTAGGTTGGGGGGGGGGTGGAGGAGGAGGGAGAAGAGATCAGAGAGTGAATGAAAATCGTGGCTCATTTTTAGAACGTATCTTGGAAAGACAAAATCTGTTCTGACTGAGTCACAGCTACAGATAACCCAAGGCCTTTTCTACCTTGTGCTGTAAAATATCTTTTTACCAGAATTCGTCACACTTCCCTACACTCTGTAAAGCTAGCCTAGAGGTGTGTTTCATACTGATCTTTGGTTTGGCTTTGAGTCACAGACCTCTGTATTTTTACAAGGGAAAGTCAGATTCATATCTGAGTTTAGGGTCCCTTACATAGGTGCTCATTTATTATCTAGCTATTGAGTATACTTTTTTTCATATCTGGGTTTAACTGTTGAAACTGTGTAACATGAAAGCTTTCTGTGATCAGCATCATATTTAAAAGCTAGTTTTGATTCAACATTTCCAAAAGTATAGAATTATACATATGTAACATGCGTTTTAGCACAAATTCATAAATCGACCAGCACCTGGCCTTGATCAATAGGTTAGCAGGCCACACCTGCATCTGTTGGCAGCTTGGCTCTTAATATTTGGATTGTTTGGATGACGACTTGTGATTTTTTTTAGATTTTAGATTCATATGAGGGTACAAATGTTTAGGTTATGTTGTTTTAATTTGTAAGGTAAAAGTTCACATTGTACTTGAGTTCTTCATGGGGGGGGGGCTGCTGAATACCCTTACATTGTGCACATTAGGTGAGAACTCAAAAGACTTCTGATTTTATAAGGAATTGATAGCACATTTGTATTCCTTAGGACTCACATTTCATAATTATTTTGAAAAATATTCTCCATGTGATATTGGAAATACAGAGAACAGATAGGCAAATCAGGCTCAGGACATTTCTGCAAATACACAGGGTTCATAATTTGTAATTCCTAAGTTATCTCAGTGTTCTAAAAGCTGTCTTAAGTGATAGACTTTATAAGAGTTACGGGTTTGCTCTGAGCATAATTTCTTGTGCTAGCATACCACCTTCAACTTGTCAAATGCTTTTACACAAACCCCCTACAGGAGGCAGCTTAGGGGCTTGAGAGTGCAGAGTTAGAGTCAGACGCACCTCAGTTTGAATCTTGGTTTTTCCACTTAAGAGTTTTGTGGTCCTGAACTAGTTTCCTGATGTCAAGTCTCTAAGCCTTCTTCTGTGAAAGTGGGAAATAGTGGATCATACTCGAGCCAGTGGTTGTGATAAGTAATCTGCTCAGCATGGGGTCTGGTGCAGCATACCTCGTAAATATTTGCTATTACTTTTAACACTACCTTCGTTCTTCTTTCTCCTAGTACAACTATAACTACTTAATGCACACAACAGTCCTCTTATTTCCATTTTCAATAAATGAGGTAACTGAGATACACAAGCACTAATTACTTGATCAGGCTGACATAGTTTATCAATTTAGAATTTGATTTGGTTACAAACAATAGACACTCTAAATTCAGTAGAACCTCTGTACGTTGGCCACACAAGTGAATGTAACAGTTGGTCAACATAAGGAAGCAGGGCTACTGCACTGATACATGTGGTGCATGTCCAGTCTATGAAAATGTCAACGAGGTGGTCAATGCAGGGAGGAGGTCAGCTATGGAGGTTCTACTGTAATCAGTATTGAAGTAAGTTAATTTGAGTAGAGTTACATACTGACAACAATGAGCCTGTAAATCCATAAATGTGGTATATCTTTTCATTTGTTTGGGTGTTTTGAATATCTTTAAACATTATTTCACAGTTTTCAGGGCACAGGTCTTATACGTCTTTTGTCAAATTTTTTTCCGAGCATTTTATGCTTTTTGATAATAATGTAATTGCCATTTGAATTTTTTATTTCTAGTTGCTTATTATGCAACTGAATAGAAATACTGATTTTTGCATGTTGACTTTGTATCCTGATAACTTGCCAAATTAGTTCCATAATTTTTATTATAGATCCCTTTGGATTTTCTTTGTAGAATCATAGACTGGTGAATAATGAGTCTTATTTTTCTCTTATTCCATATATAGACCCTCCAGTAAAATATTGAATGTAAGAGCTGAGGGTAGACATCCTTGTTTTTATTCTCTCTCTTTGGAGAGAATCTCATTATTTCACTGTTAAATGTGGTGTTAGCTGTAAGTTACTTTGTATATGCCCAATTAAGATGGATAAAATGTTACCTACTATTTTAGTTTTCTGAGAGTTTTTTTTATTTTCACATATATATGTGTTCATTAGGCTTCCACATTTTGCCTTCACTAAATTAAAATTTAACAACAGTAACAATGTTTAAGATAGGGGCCAGAAACAAAAACCTCGCAAAGAACGAATGAAGACAAATACATTCAGAAAAGAAATCAGACATTTTTCTTTTTTTAAATAATGAGTATTGAATTTTGTCAAATGATTTTTTATCAATCTATTGAAATTATGGACTTATTTCATGTGCATATGAAAAGAATATGTCATTCAAATGTCATATATACCAGCTCATTTTGTCCATTCTGCCAGCTCCCAGGAAAGCATCTTTCTCTGATGGTTTCTCTTTCTCTTACTGGCAGTTTCTCTTTCATCTGCCTTGGCCCCTCTTTGTAGGCACCTGCACATTTGGGATTGCTACATCTTCCTGCTGGATTGCTTACATTTTTGTTCTAAGTACCTCTCTATGTCAGATAATACTCCTGGTCTTAACGTCTACCTTTTCTGATATTAATAAAACGCACTGGCTTTCTCATGCCTTCCTTTTCAGAATGTATTTTTACTCATCCTTTTACCTTCAATTTTTATGTGTATTTATATTTAAAGTGGGATTCTTTTAGTTCTTCCTTGTTTTTCTTTCTGGGGACTAGGTCTTGCTCTGTCACCCAGGCTGGAGTACAGTGACCCACTCGCAGCCCACTGTAATGTTGATCTCCTTGGCTTGAGGGATCCTTTGCCTTAGCCTCCTGTGCTGCTAGGACTATAGGTGTGTGTCATCACGCCTGCCTAATTTTTATTTATTTTTTGTAGAAACAGGGTTTCACTGTGTTGACTAGGCTCATCTCAAATTTCTGGCCTGAAATCATCCTACCCCCTCAGCCTCCAAATGTGTTATGATTGCAGGTGTGAGCCACAGTGCCTGGCTGCTGTTTGAAATATAATTTGATAATCTTTGCCTTTTAATTGGTGTTATAGTCCATTAACATTTAATATAGCTATAGATATGGTTGGATCTAAGTCTACCTAATTGTTATTTATTTTCTATTTGTCTCAAGTGTTCTTTCTTTTATTATTCTTCTCCTGTCTTCTTTTAGGTAAATAGAATATTTTAGATATACCTTATTTTCTCACTTGGCTTTTTAGCTATACTGCCAATGGTTTGGATTTTTGTTCTTGTTCTTTCTGTTTTATTTTTAATGGTTGCTCTGGGGCTTACAGTTTGCACCCTTAACTTATCAGAGTCTACTCAGAATTAACATTTAATAACTTCATGCAAAATGTAAGCACACGATACTAGCATTCTATTAACGCCCTTTTATTCTTTGTTCTGTTGTTATCCTGAATATTCCTTTTATGTTTGTTACATCGTAATTCCATGTTGTTATTTTTGTTTTAACAGTTTTTAAAGAAATTAATAAAATAAAAAAGGAATATTTACCCCCCAAATATACCATTTCTAGTGCCCTTAATTTCATCGTGTAGATCTGGGTTTTCATCTGTTATAATTTTTGTTTGGATTAGATAACTTTCTTTAATATTTTTATAGTATGAGTAGATCTTCTGATAACAAATTTCCTAAACAGTTTTTATCAGAACAAGTCTTAATCCATTCTATCATTATTAATAGCTGTTTTTCCTGAATGTAAAATTCTAGTAGACAAGTTTATTTTTCTAGCACCTTAAAGATGTCATTTTGTTATCTTTTGCCTCTATCAATCCTGATAATTCATCTATCATTCTTATATTAATGTATATAGTGTGTCTTTTTCTCTGGCTTATTTTAATATTTTCTCTTAACTTTTGGTTTCAGCAATTTAACTCTAATATTCCTATCTGTTTTCTTTAAACTTATCCTTCCTGAGGTTCACTGAGCTTGTTGTTTATGGGTTGATGTTTCCCACTAAATATGGGAAAAACTTAGCCATAATATCTGTGGTCCAGATAGCAGAATGGATGAAGGGATAAAATAGTAAAAGTGCAAAGGGTGCATGCAACTCTCTTTTAAAGAAGTTTCTCAGAAGCAACCTCAGGACATTTTCACTTGTAGCCTATTATCCAGAAGGTAGGTATTGAGCTCCATCTAGCTGCAGCAGAGGCTGATAAAGACAGTCATTGTTCTATGTGGGTGTGAGTGCAGGAAGTGGACAGACTGACATTAGGTCAACAGGCAATTTCTGCTACACATATGCAGTGGGTGACAGAGTTCTGACAGACTCTGGAGCACCTGTCTTCCCATTCTTGGCCTTTCTGCCAAATCCCAGGTGACTGAGTATTATAGCAGAGAATACTGGTTAGGAGCTTGGACTTGAGAGCCACAGTACCTGGGTTCAAATCTCAACTCTGCCATTTACTAACTTCCTAACTTTGGGCAAGTCACCTCTGACAATGAGAAAATTATAGTACTTATCTTAGAGGGTTGATGTGGGCATTAAATGAGTTAATATGGTTAAAACAATTGGGACAGTACCTGGTACGTACAGGTGTTTGCCTTTAACAAACACAGTGTCAGCAGACTGTCCTTCTAAGCCCAGACAGAGATATTTTCAGGGATGCTCCTGCCCACCACCTTTTCCTACAACTTTTTGCCCCAAGACATTGTCACTGTGTGACCCAGTAACTGGAAACAGGGGTCCTCAAACTATGGCCTGCGGGCCACATGCGGCTGTGTAATTGTATTTGTTCCTGTTTTGTATTTTTACTTCAAAACAAGGTATGTGAAGTGTGCATAGGAATTTGTTCATAGTTTTTTTTTTTTTTTTTAAACTATAGTCTGGCCCTCCAACGGTCTGAGGGACAGTGAACTGGCCCCCTGTTTAAAAAGTTTGAGGATTCTTGGACGTGAGCACCTTCTGATTCCAGAAAGCCCTGTTTTAGATACATCCAGGGTGTTGACCCCGAGGGGTTCATGCAAATATAAAACTTGAATGTGTTCCAGTGACTGACTGACAGGCCAGCTTCTTTCTAGTTTCCCTAACTACAAACTCTGAGTGTAAAGATGACTTGAACTGTCCCCAGAACCATTGTTTACATGAAGGAAAACTCAATTTCCCTGAGCACCATATGCCATCTTATTTAACCCTACATAGTAGGAGTCAACATAATTTTGTAGGTAAGGAAATTAAAACAAAAAATGATGAAGTGCCTTGCCCAAGGTCATGAGCTAGTAAGAAGATTTAAACTTTGGTTTTCTGGTTCTGCATTTTTTGCATTATAAAACCTTGTTCCTGTTTCTCTTAGGAAGGTCATTTAGAGGGTGGCTGATGATGTGAGTCATTTGCAAAAGGGTATCAGATGGGGCAGCACCTGTAGCTCAATGGAGTAGTGCTCTGGCCTCATATGCCGGATGTGGCGGGTTCAAACCCAGTCCTGGCCAAAAACTGCAAAAAAATAAAAAATAAAAAATAAAAAGTATCAGATGAATAAGAGGATATCAATTACATAGATTATAGAAGGAAATAGAGAATTTACTAGTCAAAGAAATAGCATTTTCAAAATTTATGCTAAATTTATGTCTGTGACTCTTTTCATTCGTTAATAATCTTGTGAGCCAAGAAAATTATCTCATAATTATCCTACCTCACATGCGTCTCCATAAAGAATATTCACATATACTTTGAATTCATGTTTTGCTCTGTCATTCTTTGTAGCAGAATAGCATTTTATATTCCATTATTATATTTTTGACTATATAATATGCCAAAGGTGTATTCTCTCCTCAGTATATGCTGAGGTATACTCTGAAAATGTAAAATATTAGTTGCTTTTTCATCCTGCATTTATATTTTCATGAATTGGTAAGAAAAAGAAAATTTTGAATTAAAAACAAACCAGGATGTTTGACTCAAAGCAGTGGACCTTTTTGCTATTCAGTTGAGCAAACATTTATTGATCACCTCTTCAGTGAAATTTTCCTTTGGTGTATGACCAGTTACTCTTTCAAGTCTTTTTCATAAAGGAAAGCAAAACAGAAATCTCTCTCTGGCATACGTTCTCATTTAGATACAATCATATAGCTCCTATTGCATCGTATCAGGTAGGTTTTGCTGCATAACCAACCATCCCAAAACTTAGTGATTAAAATGAAAACTACTTACTTAGCTTATGACCCTTATGAAGTGGCAATTTGGGCAGGTTCAGCTGGTCACTGATTGACCAGTGGCTAATGGGCCTAGAATGGCCTCAGCTGGCCTGGCTTGATTTGCTCTGCGTGGTGTCCATATGCTTGTTCACATGACTTCTAGGCAAATTTCACTGATGTTTTTTGACATTGTCTCTTCCGTTGTTTTCAGGGACACCTTTCTTTACTGATTTCCCTCCTGTCTTTCTTGAAATTTAGTTATCTGTCCATTCATCCATTCTTTTGTCAACGTGTTCCATACCATTCCTGAAATTTAATCTGTCCATTCATCCATTTGTCTATCCACGTGTCTTTCATCAAATGCCTACAAGGCTCTGCACTGCCCAGGGAGCAGTTATGCAGGGGGCAGGTGGGGTGAGGTAAGCACTAGGCGGGAGAGAGCAAAACTCACAGGGAGCTGTGGGACAAGATGAGGGTCTCCCAATGAGCTGTGCTCTCGGTTTCCTCTCTTTCTTGCTCCTAAGTGTTACGGTTATTCAGAATCCCAGCCTTGAACTTTCTTCTTCCTCTGTTCGCTTGCCCCAAGTGGTATCACGTATAATTCAGTTCCCGTCCCTATGCATGTGATTCCCAGTCCGTACCCTTTAGTTCATATCACTCTCCTGAGCACTAGGTCTGTATATTTGACTGCTGAACAACTGCAGCAATATCTCAATTTATTATGCACAAAGCTGAACTCATAATCTTCCACCAGGAACTTCTTATTTATTTATATTTATTTTATTCTTGGGAATTCATTGAGGGTACAAAGAACCAGGTGACATAGATTACATTTATTAGGTAAAGCCCCTCTTATAATTGTGTCCTGCCCCCCAAAGGAGGAACTTCTTTCCATATTTTCCATTGTACTTGGTAACAATGCTATGCACATTGATCTCCGACCTGGAAACATGGGGAGCACATTAGAATCATAGCTGCTGCTTATGAACAATTGCTGTTAGAGAGTCACTGTGCACAGTGCTTTGCATGCATTTTTCCTTTAGCATCACAAAAACCAAGTTGTATCTCCAGTCCATGAGTGCAGAAGTGAAAGGCCAGGGTAATTACTAGCCATAAGTTCCACATTTTAGTGTGCAGAGATGGTGTTTAAACTCAATTCAATTAACATTAAGTCATACAGAGAAGCCTTATACACATACCTCAAAGCCTACAGACATATTTTATCTGCTAGAGAAATGATTCATAAATGCTTTAAAATAGACAAGTTTCAAATAAGAATCTGGATTTCAGATGTTTCTTGAAAATTCATAATATCTGATAACTGGCCCAACATTTTGAATTGGCTGTAGATGATGGTAGCCCTCCTTTTTGGAAAAAGCATGCTTTCTGCAGTTTGCCACAGTCCCTGACACTCTCTATCGCCTCACACCTGGCCAATCTCCTTATCAAAATTTGAGTTTTTGACTCCTTAACATTGTTTCTCTGGGCTCTGTCCTGTTTTCATTCTACCCTCCAAGTGGTCTCTGAGTTGACGGTATAAACTCATTCTCTAATTTGTTTCACATTCTTTATTTTTATTGTTATGATTGGGCCCTTACAATCTTAATTTCTCTAGTAAATACCTGGTTTTCTTCTTCCAGTCTCAACCTCCTCTCATTCATTCTCCACATTGTCTGTAATTAGGGTGATAAGAAAGGCAAATTGATATTCAGTAACTTCAGAATAAAATGGAAGCTACTTAGTGGAACATATAAGACCATTCATAATCTGGCCTCGGACACTTACTTCTGTTCACTTTCCACATTCCTCTTAGCCTTATGAAAATACTGGATATCTCAGAGCAAAGTCATAACCCCTTATGTCTCCTTTTTTTTTTTTTTTTTTACCAGTTTTCTTTTCTACTTGAACTGTTCTCTGTGAGTTATATTAATTTCTATAACTGAGTCTATTGGCATAAAGCTAGAGTGATTGCTTTTCTAAAATTTATTTTTTCCTTTATTTTGACTTGATCAGTGTCAAATTGGAATTTCTTCTTTTACCAAGACACAAACAGAAATAGAACATAAGTTCTGGTTGTGTGCTTACACATCTCAGCATCTTCTTGGTTGGACCATCATTCACTTCCTTTCTGTGCAGTATAGCAGAGTAATAAGAGCTTAGCCTTGGGATCCCAGCTCTGCCATCTACTAGCTATTTTGTCTTGAGCGTTCTTCACATTCTCGTTTCACTGTCTCTCTCTGTGTGTTTAAAGTATGGCTACTAATAGTTCTTTCATCCTGCTATTGAAGTAGGGTTAAATGAAACAATTCACGTAAAGGCTTAGCTCCCCCTGGTGCCTGTCAGCCCCCAGTGGATGTTACTGTTGCTCTTCCTGTAGGGTTATTATCTTCATTCCATTCCATTCATTCATTCAGCCTTGGACTGAGGACTGTTGTAGGAATTTTGATAAATATTTTTTAAACCCACTATGCCTTTATAAATAAAATCATTTCAGCCCTACCTTCCAGGTGAGGTAGTGGAAGATCAGCAGTATGGGACTTACCATGCCCTGGTCACCCAGTTTGCTGGGCGTGGTAAACACAGAATTCAAACACGAGAATCCCCGAGCCTTGCTTCCCTGACTCTGTGCGCGTTGTATGTGAGAGCGTGTTTGGACTGGCATGACAGAATGCCACAGACGGGTTAGTGTAAACAACAGAAGTTTGCTTCTCACAGTTCTGCAGGGTGGAAGCCCAGGGTTGATTTCTTCTGGGCCTGTCTTTTCTGCTCACAGATGGTCACCTTCTTGCTGCCTCTCCCCATGGTCTTTCCTTTTTGCCTAGGCCTCCTCCTCCCTTTGTGCCCACAACTCAGCTTATGAAGACACTGGTAAGACTCCCCCAGGGCCCACACAAACAACTTGGTTTCCTCTCAGTCATCGCCTCTCTAAACGCTGTATCTCGGAGCAGCAGTCTGCTGAGGTATTGGGCGTCAGGGCTTCACAATAAGTTTATTCAACTTGAGAAAGCTGACTAAAAAATACGAATTTTGGAGGGATACAGTTTACCCTCATGACCTTGCTAATCTGATGCTTAAGCACCTGAATGGACCCCAGGGAGAGCCATATTCACATTCCTCTCTTCTCCTGGGTCCCAGTAGTTCTGAGTACTTTTCATTTTTATGCTCCTGACTTTTTCTTATCTTTGGTCCTCCCTAGATGTTCTTTCAATCAGGTTGTCACCTATCTTAATCTCATAAGATTTTCAAGGACCAAGTTCCTAGGAAAGCTTCTCTTCTCTGTTCTGAACTAAAAGGTACCTGTCCCCTTCTGTGGTCATTCGACTGCAGGGGAGAGAGAATCGAAATGTCCACTTGAATTTGATTTCTGTTTCTGAGCATTGAAATTTAGGATTTTCTTGTTTACCTTGAGCTGCTATTTTGGGTAAACTAGCACCTACCCTTGAGTATGGAATTTATCCTTAACCTGAATTTCTTTTTTCTTTTTTCTTTTGTTTTTGGCCGGGGCCATGTTTGAACCCGCCACCTCCAGCATATGGGGCCAGCGCCCTACTCCTTTGAGCCACAGGCACCGCCCTAACCTGAATTTCTTATAAGGATATCAGTTGTTCCACAAGGGCTAACCTAGGGAAAAAAATTTAATTACTTTCAGTATCACATTCAACGAGCAAATTAAAAGGACCTTTTATGTTTTAAATGGCTATACTATATTTTCTAGGCAGATAATATTTAATTTTATTTTGTTCAAAATTATATTTGAGGTATTAAAATCTATTTTTTGAGAGTAGCATGTTAAATAATGTTGATAACATATAGTACTGTCATATGTTGATAAATGTTTAAGTGTCTTCATTCAGAGTAAGATGGAATTTATCTGGCAAAGGATAGATTAAATTCCACACAGGGCTGCAAAGAGACTCTTCAGAGAATTCAAGTATTATTAAAACCGATTGTATAAGACATTTTTAGTATGATTTCTAAAATTTGAAAGCTACCAGGATCTTTATAAAATGTCGAGTATCACTGGATTTCCTCACTGAAGGGAAAATTTCTATATTTCTATACTATACAGAGAAATATCAAGTTGATTATCCCAATTTATGAGTGGTGCTTCAGTTAAGTAAATCTGGGATTTATTTTTGTTTATTTCATATAGTCCCCATGTTTTTAACAATAACAAAAATTGTTAATATTGCTAGGAGTTCTGTATAAAGTATAAATGTAAGTTTAAATTTAGATAAGAAAAGTGATATAGATTATTAGAATACAAACTGTGTATGAGTATAATTATTTAACTTTTATTACTAAAATTTGAAGATGTTTAATTTTCAAACTGTTTTTAAGTATTCAAAGAAGTTTCATTTTTGATGCAAAGCGTTGTGTTAAATACACATACCTACATGTATGCAGACATACAGACCCACACGTAGATGTGTGTGTACTTTTTTAACTTGAAAAATGCTGAATCATACAAAAAATGAGGTAAAAATTACCTACACAATAACTACATTTAAGATTCAAAAATTTAACAGACTTCCACGTTTTATAGTACATGACATTTATTTGTGCAGTTTTTTAAGAGATAGTCTCCCCGCGTCACCCAGGCTGGAATGCAGTGGTGTGATCATAGCTCACTGCAGTCTTAAACTGTCAAGCTCTAGTAATCCTCCCACCTCAGTTTCCCCAGGTGCTGGCATTGATTATAGGCATGAACCACTGTGCCCAACTCATTTATTGTAAGTGTGCAATTTAATGCTTTTAGGTAAATTTACAGAGTTGTGCAGCTGTCACCACAATCCGATTTTAAAACATTTCTATCAACCCCAGCAGACCTCTCCTGCCTGTGGACAGTTAATCCCTCTTTCTAGCCCAGCCACAGGCAGCCACTTACCTACTTTCCATATCTATTGATTTGCTTTCCCTGCACGTTTCTCATAAACAGAATTATACAGTATGTAATCTTTTATAGCTGGCTTCTTTCCTTTACTGTAATGCTGCTGAGGTTCATCCACGTAGCAGCACATGTCAGTGCTGAGTTCTTCCGTGTGGCTGAACGGCGTTCCATTGCACCAGCAGACCACTTTCCTTAATCCATTATAATAAACAGCTGTTAACAGAAGGACACGGGGAACAGGGGTTTAGGATGGAAGAAGAGGCTTCTGTATTATTTACCATTTTATGTGGTTTTAATTCTTAAATTTAGGATTATGTCTTATTTATTAAAGCAAAGTAAAGAATATATTCGCCTGGAATCTACACAAAATACCTCTGCTGATCCAAATCTCGCTTTTGAGTTACTTTTGGGAAATAATTTATTTTTGGCATCTTTTTAGACTATACACACGTGTACATATGCACATATAAACATATTTATGGACACATATGTATATCTGTCTAAGCAGAAATGTATTTTATATGTCAACAAGAAATGGAGTTACAGGGCTTAATATTTTAACCTTAAGTTACCAAAGTTGTGAAAAAAAAAAACTGTCTACTATGCTGGGGCTCGTGACATATCTGGAAACTGTTATGTGTATGGATTCCTGGGTTAATCAATACGCAGTGGAGAAAAGTTAAGATCTGCAGATTCAGTTTATTCGTTATTATGCACAAATGTGTTTTCGTGGTTTTAACCCCCTGTGTGTTTTCTCACAGGCTACTTTGGGTCTGCTTGTGAAGAAAAGGTGGACCCGTGTGCCTCATCACCGTGTCAGAACAACGGCACCTGCTACGCCGACGGGGTGCATTTCACCTGCAGCTGTAGCCCAGGCTTCACAGGGCCAGCCTGCGCCCAGCTCGTCGACTTCTGTGCCCTCAGCCCATGTGCTCACGGCACGTGCCGCAGTGTGGGCACCAGCTACAAATGCCTCTGCGACCCAGGTTGGTCCCACCCACAGACTGTAAATCTTTTCTCCCCAATCTCAAAAGACTGTTTTTCATTAGCATGTGAGCAAACGTCAGCCCATAGAATGTGGAAACAGAAGGGAATTCCTCTCATTTATGACACGATTTCTCTTCTGGACTTACTCTTGGCAGTAGAGTGCCCTTTCTCCTTTTCACGGGCAATTCACATTCACTGTAGAAAAATTAGGAAATACCAGTAAGCAAAATGAAGAAAAGGAAGACAAGTGTAAGCTGACGATAGACTAAATCTTTTTATTTTTATTTATTTTTTTTTTAACAATTTTCTATGTCTTTGCACAGCTTTCCCTGTAGTCCATGTCTTTTGCTATTTACTACATGCTGAAGTTAGCAAACTATATTTTTCCATTTTAATGGGCAGGGCAGGCACAGTGCGACCCATTCAGAACGGTGTCATCTATTAACATTCTCACTGGTACACAGCATGTCGCATCTCCGGCTCCTGTGTAAGCAGTCAGATGTTTTACCATTTAGTTTCCAAGTGCTGTCTGCATTTGTATTACTGATTTTTAATTATGAAAGTTTTGATACCTCAAAGTCAGTGATTACTAGTCAAAATTTGTATCTGCACAAACTACCAGTGCAGTGTGAGCAGAAGGCCCCGGGCAGTCCTTCCTCTCCTTTCATTTCTATTCCGCACATGTCCGTGTCCTTGCACGAGCTGGCTCTTTAGAATGCTTTCCAGCACAGTGAGTCCCCCACATGCCCCTGCCCTCTCAGCGTGCTGGCCGGCACCTGGCTTTGCTTAGGCGGTGCCCTCTATCTGGAATGCCTGCTCCGGGTCACCCCTTCTCACCTGGCAAACTTCTCCTTCTGGGGCTGACTTAGCTTCCCTTCCTTCCTTCACTCTCTGGGTCTTTTAAAATATCGTGTTAGTTATCTTTATATGAGTCTCTCTTCCTCTTAGGGCTGGGAGAAGGTGTGTTGCATTAACAGCTTTTGTATCAACAACAATCTCCCTTAGCCCCGACTCAGGCAGCATTAATCTTTCTAGGGTCTGAGCTGGGTGCTTCACAGCTTTGGTTCTTGCACTGCTGCATTTGGAGCAAGGTTCGAAAGGCCTCTGGAGGCTCAGTCGTGTGCCTGTGTCCGCACACCCTGGAAGGGGCTGAGGCTAGATACTGGTGCAGGTGATCCCAGCCCCGCCACCCCAATCCTGGCCCAGAACTTGCAAAGGCCACATCTCATACTGACATACTCATAACCCCTGTGAAAGGGGTTGGTGGGAAATGCAAGTTGGCGTTTGAAGGGTGTTGAAAAGCCTTTTGTCACATAGGCTCTTAATTCTCCGATTTTCTAAGCAGTTGATATTTTGCCAAATGCCTTTTCCCTCTCTGCTCTGAAATAGAGGGAAAGGGGCTATTTAATCTTCTTGGTAACAGTGTTAGCAGTCAGGATTGTCCCAAGAAACGGGAGAGAGGAAGGGGGTAGGAGAGAGAGAGAGAGAAGGCAGAAGGGAGAGGGAGGGATTGGTTTATTTGAAGGAACTGCCTCATGCAGTTGTGAAGACTGGCAAGTCCAAAATCTGCCTATGGTCCAGCAGGGGCCCCCAAGCATCACATAGCCTTGAAAAGAACCAAGACATGTGTATTCCATTCCCTAAATGAGTGTGACACCTTCACTTACTAGGCAGCCTTCCGGTACAGCCTTGGAGTTGTCTGCGGGCTCTCTCCTTGAACCTGGGAGACGAAACTTCCTTCAGAGAGGATGCTTCCTCAGATCGTTAGGTGGCTGCATAAAATAAAAAGGCATCTTAACATCTGGCAAAAATTTACATTTTAAGAGGTGAACATGACATGTCTGTGAATGGGAAATTTCTCGTCTTAATCTTTTGGAGCATGTAATTGCCTTACTATCAGTTTGCATAATAGAAGAATCTCATAAGAATAGGTGAAATGGGGTGTCTAGGTAAGGAGCGGCAAGCTGGATCATCTTTATAGAGAGCAAACGGGTCTTATTTCATAAAATGGCAACAGATTGAAATCACGTCAGGTTGATAATTAGTTCCCATCTGACAAAATGCCATTTTGATTACTGCAAATCAAATTTGCCAGGTGCTTTATTTTCAGACTTCATTTTTAGCTTCATTTTAGGCTAGGGATTTCTGATGGGATTTTAATATTAAATGATAAAATGTCAGCACTGAGTAATCACTGAAATGTTATTTTCTGGAGACAGTGCTTGGTGATAGGCCACCCATTCTGTAAGAAATTACAAATCAAAATCTCCTGAAGACTGGGGCAACTGAGAACTTGGACATGCTACAAACACTATGAGGTGGGACCTGCCCTTGCCCCTGTAGGTGGGACCTGCAGTTTCTACGTGTCCTCAGTACAGTGATGGCATCTGGAGATGGCCGAGTGGATAGTCAGTGCTGCAGGTGCTGGTATTGGGAGGAATCTCTGGTGGGAAGAAAGGAAATGGTTCACCTGAGTTTATTGGTCTTGGCTCCTGCCTAATGCATATAAGTTGTTAGTTATTTACTCTAAACTTGTTTGTTGAATTGAATGAACCTTGGCATTACAGAATGTCACTTAAATGTTATTGTTAAAGGTATTAAAGGTACGGGGCCTTTGAGGATTTTTACATGGAAATATGTGTACAGGCATTCCCCAAGTTACAAACATCTGATTAATGTACAACTCACATTTACGAACATGGGCAATTGCAGGTAAATGGGTAAATGTACCTCTTCCAACTTACATACAAATTCAACTTAACAACCAACCTAAAGAACCTGTCTCCTTGGTAACCCATGGACCACCTGTATCAGTTATTATGTTATGAATGTTTTAGTTACTTGACAACTCCATGGCAGTTGGGATCCCAAGACTAGATAGGGGAGAATTGCCTACCAAGTTCCTCTGCTGATTTTTCTCCACTGAAAGGCTGGTAACTCAGATCATTCAAATATATACTCGACTGTAAAATGAAAGAACTGTAGACCTTTCCAAATGAGATTTTTTTGGAAGGCAAATTACTTTTATAGGAATTTTACATACTATTTTTTTTTTTTTTCCTATTTTCTTCATATGCCTTGCATATGACCTGCATTTCTGGTCTGTATGGCCCCAAACACACAGCTGGCATTGCGTCTTTCTGTTAAACTCAGACCTGGCAATATCAGTACCCTGACAATATCTGCCTTTTTAAACAGAATCCAAGATAGGACTCAGTGGTCAGGATTTTAATAGCAGTTGAACAGCAATAAAGAAATTAAGTTCACTTACAAAGGAAGGCATTTAGCTCACTAATGAATGCTTTTAAATGCATTTAGATTTTTGGATGAGTACAGTGGATAACTTTCATCTTTTATTAATCAGAAAACTTTATCTGGTTCACTAGGGTGAAGACGTTCTTGTGTTTAACATGCTTTTGGAGGTTGATCTGCATATCACATTATTCTTGAGAGTTGTAGATTGTGTTAAATATCTGTTCCCTTTCTCCAGATCCTAATCCTCTTATCATACCCTTCCTCTTTTTGTATTCTAAAATATCATATCAGTTATCTCCATCTGGAATAATTCATCACAGCTGAAATACTGTTACCTGGCTGCATCTGCACATGTCTTTTTTCTCTGAATTACCCAGATTAAAGCCTCAGGGATGGTGGGACTCCGTTCTCACCTTTGTTCTCTACATTCAACTGGCAGCTGCACTCTGGTGATTCTCCTCCTCAGATACATGTTCGATCCATCTTTTCACCACGCAAATTCAAGCCCTCACTTCCATTTGCTAGGTCTTCTGTCGTTTAGACTCTTCTTGACTATAATATACACCAAATACCATGAGAATAATCCGTTGGCAACACATATCAGTCGGTGTACCTTTCATAATCTGCATTAGAGAAGTTTTAAAGCTACATTGACATCATGATGACACATCAGGAGCTGACCTGGTGTCACAGCTGGGCCATGGTGTCTTCCGCTGGACGTAAGGACATAAACAGTCTCACAGAAGACTGATACTAGACGCGATCACCCTGAGGTGACGATAAAGCAAGACAAAACAAAACCACTTTATGGTTTTGTGTGAGACAAAAACAAGGTCACCCTTGTAAGATGTACCCTTACAAGGGTACATGTGAAATTTACTAGGTGTAGAAAATAAATGTCTTAACATAATAAAGAAGAAAATGCCCTGAAGGCTATGTTAACCAGTTTGATGAAAATATTTTAAATTGTATATAAAACCAGCACATTGTACCCCATGAGTGCATTAATGTACACAGCTCTGATTTAATAAAACAAAAAACAAGGTCACCATGCAAGCCACAAAATGCCAAATATCCCCTTTTTTTCAGTTCTTAGTGTCAAAAACATAAAGCGGCAGCTGCTTTTTTTTGCTAGTTACAGCTTAGGTTTGCTCTAGCCTGCCCACGGGTCCCCAGGCATTGAATTGCTCCCACTTTCTGACAGGATCTGACATCTGCTCTAGAGCGAATCCTCCCCAAATAACCCAACCAAAGGTCAAATCCTTTAATAAATCCTATTCAGCACCTTCTTACGGAGACACTCCATGGTTCCCCATGGTATGCACACCCAACTCGTTCGGCTACAGTGTGTTCCTGGTGGCCCTTGGTTGGAGTGCATTGACAGAACTTAATCAATTAAAATGCTCAAAATATTCAGGATGGCAATAGATTGGATTTTTATATTACCAGTAGTTCAATCAGAAATTCTAATGAGTTGGACATTGAAATACTGTTGGGCACTGTGGAAGTTTGGGTGAGGGGAATTCAGAAAAGAGTAGATTCAGCTGGCTGCAGGAGGAGGAGCCATCATATATGGTCATGGGTACTTATGGCTGAGCATGCGCGTGGGGCAGACTGGGGGAGGATGATGATCCTAAGGAGTTTGGACAACGGAGTCCTGGGGGCGTTTCACATTAGTAGGTGTATGTGAACTGCGGTGTGCTTCTGACAGACTATTTTCATAGTATTTAGTATCATTTTATTTGTTTATTTGTTGAGACAGAGTCTCATTTTGTCACCCTGGGTAGAGTCCTGTGGCATCACAGCTCACAGCAACCTCAAATTCTTGGGCTCTGGTGATCCTCCTGCCTCAGCCTCCCAAGCAGCTGGGACTACAGGTGCCTACCACAATGCCTGGCTATTTTTTAGAGATGGGGTCTCGCTCTTGCTCAGGCTAGTCTCAAACTCCTGAGCTCTAGCAATCCACTCACCTCCCAGAGTGCTAGGATTACAGGCATGAGCCACCATGCCTGGCCCTATTTGATCATAGTGAAGAAGAGTCTAAAAGACTGTAGGGAGATCTAGCAAGTGGAAGCTGGGCTCAAATGTGTGCAGAAAGGATGGATTGGACATTCATTTGAGGAGTAGAATCATCAGGGTTTGGTTGTTGCTTGAGTGTAGGGAACAAAGGTAAGAATGGAGTCCAAGGACCCATAAGGCTTTGATTTGGGTAATTCAGAGAAAAAAAAGAAATTTGCAAAAGGAAACTCATTAGGATCTTGGGTCCAAGAAAGATGGCTATGCTTGTAAAGAGTTTTGTTACTTGGGGCTGGAATGTGGGAATGGGGCTGAAAGCAGGGAAATAAGTAGCGTCCCTGTGGGATGGGTGCCAGAGAAAGCTGCGGAAATATCCCCATCAGTGAGGGTGAAGAGGAAGGGGAAAAAATTAACAGGAAAGTTGGCGAGTTCTTGCTTCCAGGTGGGAGCTGGAAGCCAGCAGTAGGAGGGGGTGGAGGAGCTGCCTCCTGCCGGGAGGTCTCGGGCATGGGTGCTGCCATAGGAGTTAGGGGAGGGCGCTGCCCTGAGTGTGACAAGCCAGGTCAGGATTCCAGGACACTGAGGCGCCTGTCCTGAGGGGGCTTCAGAACTGCTGCATAGCCATTCTTCTTCTCCACTTTGTTGGATAAGTTTGGGGGGCATTCAGGTAGAATTTGTGATATTTGCCTTCTTTAGGCTAGTGACCCGAGGGATTAATACAAGGGGAGGAAGGGTTCTGCTAATGAGTCGATGGCATTGGCTGGGAGAGCATATGGAATTTTTATGAGATTCCTGATGTTAAAAATCTGTTCATGACGCTGCTTTTCCATCTCACTTTAAATGGCTAATCCATGTGTATGGAAGTGTTAATCAACTGGCCTTTAATTATAAGAAGTTTCTTCTCCCACCACACCCTGACTTCCCCTCAGTGTTCAAAACATTCAGAGCTCATTCTCGGCTGAACTACTGTTGAAAAGGTGTGAGATTCACCTTCCAAAAATAGGAGTTGGCATAGTATGTGACAATAGCAGAAACCATTTTGCATCATCTTACCTGGGACGAAAGTTGTAAATGGCAGCTGATCATAGTTTGTGTCACCAACCCCTGGGCGTCTGAGGACAGCTCGACTTGAAGCCCGGCCAGCACATCATTTCAGAACACTCTTGTCAAGCTCATGGCCCTGGAGGTCAGCTGGGGACTTACCTAAGAAGTATTTTTGTAATGAAGCCATTGACTCTTGTTTTGTGGTTGGGAAGTATTATGATCCAATTGCTAACATTATTTCTGCTGCTGAGAATGTCTGGGAACTGGAATTTAGAACAGAAATCCTGTACACCTCACTTTTCTTCCTTGGTGTGAAAGAAAGGGCATGAGTTTAGACTTGAGGAGGGCTGAATTTAAGACCCAGCGTTGCCCTGAAACAGCTGTGCAGTTAGCTGCCCTCTGTCAGCCTTACTTCTCTCTTGTCTAAGATAGGGATAAACACAACTGGCGTGAGCCTTCCACTTTGAAACCTGTGAAATGATGGAGCAGTGGTAGAAATACCAGATGTTCTTTATCCTGGTAGAGACCACTGAGGAAAGCATTAAATCTGTGCTCTGATTCTTTTCATATGACGTTCAAGATTGGAGTTGGCCTGGAGGTGGGCCCAGTTTTCTTGGCAATAGTGGGCATACTTGACTAATGGGTGCCTATCCAACTTCTGAATTGCTCACTGCCTCGACTGGGTGGCTTTTGGTGCCTGTAGTGATGAATATTTAAGGCCAGGTGCTGAGCAAAACTCTTGTACCATATTGGCCCCTTGAACCCCCACAGTCCTTAGTCCTTAGAGACTTGGTGGTTGTGGCCATTTCTCTGTACAAGACTTTAGAGCTGGTTAAGGATGAAGCTGGGATTTGCACCCAGGTAATTGAGATCTAGAGCCTCTGTTAGCTCAGGGGAAATAAAAAGTGGGGTCAAATGATAACCTTGACTTACCAAGGGCAAATAACTGACTGAAAACTGAAACATGTAACCAGATTTTCTAAGCCACAGTTGCCTTAGCAGCCACTTCAAGGTGACACGTTAAACTGGGATTCATCACCCTCCTTGAGTTGGCTCTCCTGACCCAGGAATGCTTTTACCTGGGCTGGCTTTGCCTAGAGCAGCTTCCATCTATGAAAACCTGCATGGAGACTGTGAGTCTAACAACTGACACATGTTTTCTCTTACTTATAGTATTCCTATTCTTTTATTTAAGGATCAGGTGACTGAGGCATGGAAGTCCAAACAACAGGAGGTAGAGGTGATCTTTTAACCTTGGTTTTAGCCTAGATTTGCCTAACTATAAAGCCCTTGCTGTCAATCAACTAGCTAGAATTCTCAGAAGCCGGGTTATGGACCCCCCACATTAAATCTGAACCTGGGTCCTCATTTATCTGCAAGCCACTCACAAGAATATGTTTGTTGGCTCCCCTGCTCAGCACTGCTGCTGGGATGGGGTGCTGCATAGACACCTCAAAGCCTGGCTTGAAAATTGGCCTTGACTGTTGTTCAGTGAGTGACTTTTTTTTTTTTCTTTTTTTTACAGTTTAATGTATTTTAATAGCAAACTTACAGGAACAGCACAGAAGACAGACAACATTGAAAACATGTACTTGCATGTAGGACAACTCAGAAAAGTATAGTGAATGGATGGAATCTACTGTATGATGAAAATGCTACAAACACCATTTAGTTGCCGTCAATAAGAAATTTACTTATTTTTAAAAAATCCAAATGCTGGCATTGTCCAGAAAAATTTAACAGGTTTATTTATAAACGTTATCAGAAGTCCACTGAACTTCTGATTCGCAAACTTCCTTTCCAGTGTCTGGTGCGAGAAATTGCTCAGGACTTTAAGGCAGATCTGCGCTTCCAGAGCGCAGCTATTGGTGCTTTGCAGGAGGCAAGTGAGGCCTATCTGGTTGGCCTTTTTGAAGACACCAACCTGTGTGCTATCCATGCCAAA
>CAUYPK010089717.1:0-22170 GCA_963574355.1 Loris lydekkerianus | reverse complement strand
ATTTAGTAGTATAGGTACTAGTTCTTCTTTAAAGGTTTGGTAGAATTCTGATGTGAAGCCATCTGGTCCTGGGCTTTTCTTTTTAGGGAAATTTTGTATAGTTGATGCTATTTCAGAACTTGATATAGGCCTGTTCAACATTTCCACTTCGTTCTGCCTAAGTCTTGGTAGGTTGTGTACTTTCAAGTATTGGTTGATTTCTTTCATATTTTCATATTTCTGAGAGTAGAGTTTCTTGTAGTATTCGTTAAGGATTTTTTAAAATTTCTGAGGGGTCTGTTGTTATTTCATCATTACCATTTCTGATTGATGAAATTAGAGATTTTAGTCTTTTTTTTTTTTTCTGGTTAGGTTGGCCCAAGGTTTATCTATTTTATCGATCATTTCAAAAAACCAACTTTTGGATTTATTGATCTGTTGTATAGTTCTTTTGTCTTCAATTTCATTTAATTCTGCTCTGATTTTGTTTATTTCTTTTCTTCTGCTGGGTTTGGGATTGTTCTTCCTACTCTAGTTGCGTGAGATGTCCCATTAAGTTATTAACTTCTTCTCTTTCCATTTTCTTGAGGAAGGCTTGCAGTGCTATAAATTTCTCTCTTAGGGCTGCCTTTGCAGTATCCCAGAGGTTCTGGTGGTTATTCGTGTCTTGATTGTTTTTTTTTGTTTGTTTCTAAAATTTGGTGATTTCCTTCTTAATCTTGTCTATAACCCATCTATCCTTCAGCATATGGTTGTTTAGCTTTAATGTTTTTGTATGGGTATGCAGATTTCTGTTGTTATTGAGTTCAACTTTTATTCCATTATGGTCTGAGAAGATGTAAGGAATTATATCTATTTTTTAAAATTTGCTGAGGTTAGGTTTGTGGCCCAGGATGTGGTTGATTTGGGAGTATGTTCCATGGGCTGATGAGAAGAATGTGTATTCAGTTTTGTTGGGATGAAATGTTCTGTAGATGTGTTTTAAGTCTTGAGTTGAATGGTTAAGTTTAAATCATAAATTTTTTTGCTTATCTTCTATTTGGAGGATCTATCCAGCACTGCTAAAGGGGTGTTATAATCTTCAACTACTGTGGAACTGGAGGAAATCAAGTTGCTCATGTTTGTTAGAGTTTTTCTTATAAATTAAGGTGCGTTTTGCTTTGGTGCATAAATATTAATAATTGAAGTCTCATCATAGTGAGTATTACCTTTAACAAATACGAAGTGTCCATCCTTATCCTTCCTTATTTCGGTTGGTTTAAAGCCTATCGCATCTGCGAATAGGATTGCAACGCCTGCTTTTTGGTGCTTTCCATTTACCTGGAGTATAGATGACCATCCCTTCACCTTGAGTCTATATTTGTCTTTTGATATAAGATGCGATTCTTGTATGCAGCAGGTATCTGGCTTGAGTTTTTATATCCAGTCAGCCAACCTGTGCCTTTTTAGAGGACAATTTAAACCATTCACATTAATTGAGAATATTGATAAGCCTTTCGAGAGTCCGGTGGACATTTTTAATAATTTTTTGACTGTGGAAGTTGGAATTTGATTTTTATTTGCTTGAAATACTGTTTTCCATCGCTTAACCTTGAGTCTTGATTTGTCTTTTAAAGATAGGCATGTCTCCTGGAGAAGCATATGGATAGCTTGTGCTTTTTTACTCAGTCAGCCAGCCTGTGCCTCTTCAGTGGTGAATTCAGTCCATTGATGTTTATTGAGAGAACTGATGGAGTTCTATTCACTTTATTTTATGAAAGTCTGTTGTATAGTTTTATCCTTTGTGCCATTGTAGAAGCTATGTTATAGGTTTTGTCCTTTAGCTTCTGAGTGTTTACTTTGCTGGTGGTTCATTGTGGTGGTCACTGTTGAGAATAGGTCTAAGTCTTTTCTGTAGATCTGGTCTTGTTGTGGCAAATTTCCTCAGTGCTTGTGTATCTGTAAAAGATTTGATTTCTCCATCAATTTTGAAGCTTAGTTTAGTGGAATAGAGAATTCTGGGCTGCAAATAGTTTTGTTTAAGAATGCTAAAGGTGGATGAGTATGCTTTTCTGGCTTCAAAGGTTTTAGTTGAAAAGTCTGCTGTCATCCTAATGGCTCTGTCTCTGTAGATCAGTTGGTACTTACTCCTGGCTGCTTGCAGATTTTTTTCTTTCATCTTTTTTTTCTTGGACAGCTTCATTATGATGTGTCTTAGAGAGCTCTGTTTGAGTTGAGATGACCTGGGGTTCGATATTCATCTGAAAGGAGTGTGTTTTGGGTCTTTAGTAAGACTTGGGAAATTTTCATTTATATTGGTCTCCCGTAGGGTTTCCATTCCTTTGGGACAATCTTATTCCCCTTCAGGAATGCCTATTATTCATGTATTTCAGTGCTTCATGGAGTCTGGAAGTTCTCTAAATACCTATTCTGTTTTCTCTCTTCTTTTCTCCCTCTGTAACTACTTGGGCTAATTTGAAAACTTTATCCTGTATCTCTGAGGTTTTTCCTTCTCCATGGTCTAACCTATTAGATACTTTCTACTGCATCTTTACAGTCCTGGATTGTCTCTTTTATTTATTTATTTTTATTTATTTATTTTTATTTTTTATTTTTTTTCTTTTTGGCTGGGGCTGGGTTTGAACCTGCCACCTCTGGTATATGGGGCCGGTGCCAAAAAAGAAGCCTGCTATCCTTTCTATATTCTACATATCTCTCATCTGACTTGGTTCTGTCTTTTCATTTTCTTGTCTATTCCTTTTATTGTCTTTATTCTTCATATTTTAAATGCCTTTTCTGTCAAATCCATTAATACTTAATAGGTGGAGTCTTCTGCCATAGCTGCTTCATGGTCCCTTGGGGGGTTCCTCTGTTTTGGTTTTTCATGTTGCCTGAATTTTTCTATTGGTTCCTCCTCATGTGTTCTTTCTTCTTGTTCACCTCCTTGACCTCCTTTTTACTGCTCATTGCCTCTCAAGTCCTTGCTCTTGATGATGGTATGTTGCAGTGTGTCTCCATTTCATTAGGTGGTGCTGTGGTTTCTTTAGGAGACAGAGAGCACAGCCAGCAACCTCTATGGTTCTTATTCCAAACTTAGTTGCCTTCGGTGATCGTGATCGCCTGATTGTTTCCTCCGCATTCAGACCCTGACAGGGTGGGATCTTAAAGCTCACAAGAATCCTTCAGGAGCAGGTCTCACAGTGCCCCTGACTCGGGTTATCATGGGGTGTGGGAATCCCTCAGCCTGTCCCAAGTGTGCAGTTCTGATCCCTTCAGGTGGAATTAAGACAGTCATGCTTTAGGCACCTGCCAAGACCTTCTCATGATCTTCCCACAATGGCAGCCCCCTGGCCACTAAGACCTTCTCAGTGTGGCTGCCTTGCCAGCCACCAAACCTATTGCAAGTGCACTCCAACTGGCTTTCAAATCTGGTTGCTGTATACTCTTCAAGTCCACCTATTATTCCAAGCTTTCCACACAAGGCGCAAGTACTTCCCCCAAGTACTGAAAACTCTGGAGAGTCTTCCTGCCCTACTGGACCTCTCTGAGGGCCAGCCGATCTCAGCTGGTAGGAATCACTTGCCTAATTCATCAGATTTCCACTGCTTGGGATCATACACTGTATCTAGCTCACCAGTTCGTTGCTCTGCTCCCTGAGCTATGACTCAGGGTAATGTCCCCAGGCCAGGTATCCCTGGGTTCTGTGTTTTTCCCCAGTCATTTTAGGAGAACTCAGCTGAATGATCCTTCTGGTCTGCCATCTTGCTGTGACCCCATTTCTTTTTTTTCTTTTTTTTTTTTTTTTTTGATCATACAGTAGTTGTCTTACTGTATGCCTGGCTATTTTTGGTTGAATGTTAGACATTGTTTGTGCAAGATTTTGGAAACTTTGGATGTTTCCTAACTCCAGAGCACTTACTTTCTTCTGGTGGGAGGCTGGCTAGCCTAGGACCACTGGCCTGCTTGGATCACATTAAATCTGAAGGGACTGAGATGATTTGTCAGGTGCAGGGTGATATAATTCTAGTTTGCCTTTATTCCTGAGATATAAGCCTGTGGGGTTATCTGAGCACTTTATGGGCCCTTCTCCTTGGTGGGCCTGCACTTCCACTTTTGTGCCTGAAGGTCCATGAGTCTGTTGAAGCTCTCCTCCACATCCGCCGTTCAGCTGCAGTGTCTAAATTGACAGATGTCAGGCTTCCTCCCTAGGCTTCCCTCCTTTTCTGCATCTTGAAATTTCTTCATTGCTTTGATACTACTTTGAGGCTTTGAAAGGGGTCATAGTATTTTGTTTAATTTTTCCAGTTGTTCTCTGCAGAAGAGTTGGTTTAAACTCCTTTCTCTGCTGTTCCTACAATAGATTATATTGTTAAAATATAATCTATTACTGTTAAAATAATGATTTTGTTAAAAAAGCAATTTAACCATTTTATTAAACTTCTTATGGCTTAATTTTTGTACCTATTTACAGTTTTTCCATGTACACATATAAATTTGAAGTAGAATTTCTGTGTTAAAAGTGTACAAAAGTATAAGGCTTTTAATTCATATTTCTTTTTTTTTTTTTTAATAATTTGTATTTCTAAATTGCCTTCCAGACACTCTGTGTTGATTTGTGCTTCATCAACAGTAAAGAAATGAACTGCCTCTTAATCTCTATTAAATCTAACTTCATAACTGTTCATACATCTCCTTCCCTCCTGCAGGCACGTGCTTTAACACCTCAAACTGCAGAAACAGATGCCATTCGCTTTTTGGTTGGGACGCAGTCTCTTAAATATGATAATCAGGTAACTATTTTTGACAAATGTATACATGTTAATTACTAAGCCTATTCTTAGTTATATAACCATTTTGCTCCTGATTTTTCAAGCAACATTTCAGAACAAAAATTAATGCCACACAAACAAAATAGAACTTTCATTGGATTTAAGTGTCTTTCAAATCAACGTATATCATCCAACTGGGTACGTATAATGAGCGGTCAAGTTCAGTAATTTAACATAGTCTGTTGAGCATTCCATCGTTTTGTTTTGCTTTTTATGTGGGCTTTACTTGATAAGCGACTGGGTGGCAGTCTGGGGTATGTGGAAAGCAGTCCTTTCCTCTCCAGGCCAGCACATGATACCTTGAACTGCCCATAGCACGTCTTCTGAGCGTGGACTGGAGTACAAGTCCATCTCCACAGAGCGTTCCAGGCGGTCACTACTAGCCGATCACAGTGGGTGTACAGGGTGTTTCTCATTTGCTATTCTGGCCCCGTAGTGAAGCTCATGAGCTCTGGATTCAGTTCACGGATTGGCACTGACCATGTGACTTTGAGCAAGGTAGGCGTCATTTTCCTCCTCGCTAGAATCAAGATAAAAAATCTACTCTGTGTACCTCACAGGGATGCCATGGCAGATGATTATCTGTGACACTGAGAAAACACACATAAAGCTGTGGCAAAAATATTGCAGGGGCTCTACCCAGGTAGGATCATCACATAGGGAAAATGGCATTAAAATAGTATTGAATATGAGGGATGAGGGATTTAAATAGTATTGAATATGAGGGATGAGGGATTAAATTTAAATTTAATATGAGGGATTTAAAATTGGCATAGTCATATAGGTAACTAATTTGGTGATGCATATAACTATATCTAGAGCACTGGTTCTCAACCTTCCTAATGCTGTGACCCTTTAATACAGTCTCATGTTGTGGTGACCCCGAACCTTAAAATTATTTTCGTTGCTACTTCATAACTATAATTTTGCTACTGTTATGAATCATAATGTAAATATCTGATATGCAGGATCTATGTTCATTGTTACAAAGGGGTTGCGACCCGTAGGTTGAGAACCACTGATCTAGAGGTTTATAAATAAATGTTTATGTATTTAATCTGTAATTCCTATAAAAAGCATTATACACAAAGAATATTAATTATAATGTTACTTATAATCCTAAAAAATTAGAAGTACCCAGCACATGAAAATGTGTGAATTTTAAGTTGATCAGTATGAAATTGCCATTTATAATGGGAGATTCATCCAGGTGCTTCAATGAAATGCTATTCACAGTGAAATCTTAATGCACTCATTAAAAGTTACAAACTCCTAATTAACATCACTGCTTGAGAACTATTAGATGATTCAATGAAATGTTAAAATTGTATATACAATACGTTCAATGTAGTGTCAAAAAGCAAAGTACAAAACTGAATCTCTACCAAGAATAAAGACTGGAAGGAAATAGGTTTAAAAAGGCTAAAAATGGAGCCAATGGTTATTTTTGGATGGTGGGAATACAGAGCTCCCTGTCATTTGCAGGGGATACATGCCATGGTACCCGTGGAGTCCTGATACCTCGGATAGTGCTGAACCCTGCATGTTAGAGGTAGGCACATGTTAGGCACATGTAACCTAACAGAATAGAGAAATGTAACCGTCTACTGTAATGGTACATGAAGGTGATCTCTCTCACTCCCTTTCAAACTCTCTTATCATCCTGCACTCCCCTTCTTCTGGGGCTGATGGGAGGTGCTACAGTGCCCATGTAGCAAGGTGAGGGGAGCTGAGTGACCTGGGCCCTGAGATGTGGCCCTAGGCTGCTGTCTCCCTGCACAGATGGAAGGAGGGTCATCTACTTTGGGCAATTTCAGACCGTCAAGCATGATGATATTGGAGGTTGGATGTCGGACGCCTCCATCTCTGTCGATGACTAACGGGCGAGTAGCTCTCACAGCATATATCTGCGGGACAAGGAGTGATCACGTCCTGGAGACCGAGTGGGATGGCTCAAGGCAGTATCACCCTCCTCACGATGGGGTGCTGTATGAAACTTAAGAATTGCTGATTTCTGGAATTTTCCATTTAATATTTTTGACTACTGACCATGGGATCTGAGACTGTGGGAAGCAAAGCCTTGAAGACAGGAGCACAGTTTGTTTCTGTGGTGTGAGTGTCCCTCCTCGGACCCAGTGACAGAAAGGTTTTCATAGTAAAGGAGAGATTTTCGACCTTCTTAATGAGTCATCTGAAATAGAAACTCCACTTTCTAGTGGTAAAGAAGGCCCCTGTTTAATTTTAGTTTTCCTGTAACAAGTGTGTAAATACTGGTGGCCTCTCCACGGCCTCCCATCTGTGATGGGTGCTTGAGCACTTAGCTTACAGAACTGCCTTGTGATCTGTCCTCTCACTCTGCTCAAACTTACTCGTTAATCGGCTAATTCAGGCTGGTAGCCTCTGCTTACGTTTTTCTGGTCACGACTGAATTAAAGGATGAGGCGTCTGACTTTCTAATGCACACTTCCCTGTAGTTCCCTTTTGTCTTTGGGTCCATGTGACAGATGTGGGAATGTGTTCTTGACTTGCCAATTTTGTTTTTCTGAGAAAGTTGGTGACATTGTTGCGATGCTCATTTACTCAACAAATGCTTTTTTAGTAGAGTACGAGAACTCCCATTTATTTTTCATTTCTTTATTTTTCAGTGCAGGCAGGGTCTTCCTGTGTTGCCTAGGCTGGTCTTGAACTCCTTTCTTGGAAGGACCCTCCTACACTGGGATGAGCCACTGCACCCAGCTCCAGAACTCTTTTTCTTTCTTCTTTTTTTATGTGCAGGTTAAACATAAAGTGAGCAGGTGTTTGTGCCGAGTTGGAAGTGCAGTGAGACGGTGCAGACATGCTAGTCTTAGTGTCACCGCCGTGCAATGTTTTCCGTGTCCCCTGTGCTCCCCAGTCTCATGGCATCCCGTCTCTGTGTCCTTGTGTCCCCATCATTTCACAGCATCCCCCATCTCCCCGCTGTATCATAGTGGTATTTGTGTGGTTCTTTAGTAGCTGAGTGTTGGGGATCTGTCTGCAGCCCCAGTGAGCAGGCCCTGGGCAGTGTGGGCATGTGTTTTCATAAAGCAGGCCCCTCCGGCCACCCATCCCCACAGTTGATGGCCCAGGACGGGCAGGTGGGTGAGTTGGATGCAGGGGCCACCTCGCCCCCTGGCAGGGCTGGGCAGGCCGGTCCCATTCTGCTGTATCAGATGACAGATGGTGTCTACTGCTCCCATTTTTTAATAGAAGAGTAAGTTGGCCTTAAGCACTAACCTGGTTTTTAAGGTTATGGAGCTGATATGGCAGAATTGGGACTAAAACACGTGTCTGCTTCTCTGTCCTTTTCCCTCTCCCGTCTTTGAAATCTACAGAGTAACTGTGAGGCATGTGCAGAGACTGTCCCCGTGCACCTGAGGCTCTAATGCACACTTCTACAGGGACACGCGTCTGCAGTGCCCGTGTGGTGTTGCGTGTGGTGCGTGTCCCACACCCATGAGGTGTCCCGAGCATCAGGGAAGCTCCCTCCCAGCTGTGTTCATTTGGACACAGTGGTGGCGGGGAGGGCCCAGCCTGCTGTGGGCTGCAGCCCAGGCCACGCCTGTAATGACCGATTCTGCAGCCCCCTGCCCCGGCCTTACAGCTGGAGCTCCCTGGCCTTTCTAGGATCCTGGCTGGAAAGGGTTGATGCCTCTGGCTTTGCCTCAGGCCATCCCTCCCAGGTGCTCATTAGTTCCCTAGAAAACGCTCGGCTGTGCTATTTTTCTGACCATCAGGGAATGTCACAGCGGCTGACCGTTTTTCCGTGGTCAGGGCTTCTTTTGTTCTGTGTTTCAGGTTGGGCAGGACTGTGTCCACGTTCCCCATGATGGCAGTCTTGGCTCTGTCCCCTCTTCCTGGGGTTCCCTTTTGAGGGAAGATGAGGCATGTGGAAGCATGTGCCCGAGGGCTGCACCGTAGGGGAGCTTAAAACCCAGGGGATTCCGGGTGGGGGTCAGGTGCTTCTGTAAGATGCTTTCTACACAGCTTCCCCTCATATTTTTCGGGTACAGGAGGATGAATCTTAATCTTCCTTTGGTGACGTCTGGGAGTGCCAGGGACAAAGAGGGCGGGCGTTTGCCCTCATACCAGGCACACCACGGTGAGGTCTGGTCTGGCCAAAAGCTCTCGGTGCTGCAGGGCAGAGACAGGACAGCGTCTTCTGTCCCCACTAGTTTCTGAGCTTTTTGGCCACAGGTCTGTGACTCATGTTTGTGGTCTGATTAATGACAGCTTGTTTTACTGCCCGTTTGCCTGCAGGCCGGGCCCATGACTGTGCCCAGAATAACCAGGGCAAAGGCCTAAGTCCCAGGCCTGCTCCGGATACTCCCCACCCCGGCCTCTTCTTTTTTCTCCTCTTCTTCCTCCCTTCCCCACTTTAATAATAAAGATGATAAAAAACTCTGTTCCTTGGGTAACTGGAGTGCCACTGGGTAGCCTGGCCTGTGGATAAGGCCTGATGTGGAGGCCAAGGCTATTACACAAGAAGCTGTCACTCTGGCTGCATCTTGCTTGCTTTATCCTCAGGGGTCCTGTATTTTTAGTATGCGTCCCCAGAGGGTCGGTCGGTCTGCCAGATTTGAGGACCACTTTAATAGGCTGTTTCCCTCTCTGCAGTCGGTGAGTTGGAGATGTGAAATCCAGAGTGCTCCCTGGCATTACCCTGCTCCTTGCTCTTTTGAAGAGTGGGTCTGACTCTCAGATCCGAGGACATTCCCCTGAGAGTCACTGTCAGTGGAATTCATGATATTTATCCTCATGTCTTCCGGCTGTAGCTCATATCGTCTTTTCCGTGATGTCTCCAAGTAATTGCATCTTGGCCCTTGTCTTTATGGACGTAAACCTCTAGATTATTGTGGGATTTACAAATATTGAAGCAATATTGTAGGATTTATGAACATTAAAACAGGAGCCTAGAAAGGGTTAGTGACTCGTGTGAGGTCACACAGCCAGGAAGTGGCAGAATCTAAACTAGAACCCAAGTCTCCTGGGTGGCCGATAGCTTTTATTTCAGCACGTGATGATGAAGTAAAATAGACTGCAGGAGAAAATGCATTTTCAGAGTACTCACTTTAACCAAGAGTAAAGAAAATTATCCATATGAGACCATAAAAATGACTTGCTGTCCTCAAGGTCTCACCCAGGTAGCATCCTGTATTATTCTTGAGGAATTACACGGGTGGGTTCTAGTAATGGGTAGTGAGCCGGGGGTGTGTTTGCTGGGAGGTGGGGGAAGGGCGTCTCTTGTCGTGGCTGGCCGAGTCCCCCAGCGCGGCAGTTCAGGGTGTGCCTCAGGAGGGCTGCGTCAGTGGAACCATTGGATCCTTAACGATCCCTGAGAAAATAGCTCTTGATTTTTCATATCCAATTTTATCCATATTAAAAAAAAATTCTCATGAGTTTACTTTCAGTTCAGAAGCAGAGATGAAATGGAAGGGCAGCATGTGGCCTGGACTCCTGCGCTCAGCAGCCTGGCCCTGGGCTGTGGGACACGCAGCCCTTCTCTCCAAGCCTCACTCTTCCAGGAAAGGAGGAAGCCTAAGTTCGCCTTTATGGGCTTCCTAATAAATTTCATAACTCTTGCTTCTAAATTTTTATGGAGTAAAAACACTGTAGTAATGGTCATTCACAGTTTGCGTTTGATCTTCATTACAAGTGATCAAAACATTTTTGAAACTCAGAAATGGCACAAAGAATTCAGAGAGTAACACTTCCAGACTGCTGGCAGGACGTTGGTCTCCCTGACCTGCTGACCCAGCTCCAGGGGGTCCCTTTCTGCTCCCACAATCTCTTGCTCTCGCCTTGCAGTGTTTTCTCCATGCTTTTACTTGTTTCTGTAGGAGGCCCACCTCTGCATACGCATTCAAACAAGCCTTCCTTAGCGCCTCCCCATGAGCCGGTGTAGGGGTGGTACCCTGAGAATGGAGTTCCGATCTGGACCCTTTCCTCTCAGCGGAGCTGCCTGTCACTCTCTGGCCGTCTGCTGTGGTGGTGCAGGGCACACACCGCAAGGAGGCAGGAGCTGGGCAGGTGGCACGGGGCTGCCAGGTGGGGCGTGTGCTCTCAGCCCTGGTTCTGCTGTGCCCACCGCCTGAGTCAGGGGCCTCACCTCTTCAGGCCTGGTTTCTTTACCTGTGGACTGTGGTTGACAATAATGACATATTATAGAGCTACTTTAAGGATTACAGGAGCCAATGTATGTAAAATACTTAGTGTGGTACCTGGCACAATGTAAATATCAGCCATCATTCTTTATTTCTTTATTTGCTTATGGTGGCTGATGCCTTACCATCCTTTTTGAAATACTTGCATTAATGCTTTCTGTGAAAATGTGCATTTTGCACCTATCTATGAATCTACTATAAAATAAGGATATGTGGAGAAATCTTAGGACTCATCGAGCTTAGAAATGAAAGTTCAGGGCCGTGATATGGGAGTGTGCCAGGAACGCAGATTCACACTCTCCTTGCTGCCTGGGGACGTACCTGGCTGTGCAGTGTGTGCGGCCGAAGGAAACACAGGTAAGGAGAGGTGTCTGCTTGGAAAGCATTTGTCTCAGGCCTTCACAGAAAAGAAAACAGCTTTACAGGGAGGTGGTAAGAAGGCAGGCAGCCCCCAGACTCAGGCAAGGTCTGTGAGAAGGCGGGATACAGGGAAGGTGGGCCTGGCCAGACATGCAGGTGGGCGGAGGAGCCAGCGTGGCAGGCAGGGGACAAGAGTTCCAGGAGGAGACATGGGAGCAGACACGCTGTCTGTCTACAGGGCCCGCAGCTGTGCGCACTCCTGCCAGGCAGCGCGCCTGCTGCTGCACAGCCTTTCAAAGACTTACTAAAATAGTACAGCTAAATGCATTCTTTTTCTGAGTGTTAATGGATTTCCTGATAAGTAGGAAATGTGGCAAATAGTGAAGAAAAAAATGACCAAACAACACAAGAATTTTTAGAATTTGTGTCTTACCTTTTAGTCTGTGTTCACATGTGATAGTTTTATCTGATCATGTGCAATTTTATAGTCTGCTTTTAAAATTTAATACTCTTGCATGATTTTTGGTATTTATAATTGTCCTTAATCATAATTTTTAAAGCTACATAATATCACATAATATACCTTTTTTGCTTATTTATTCTTTGGGGCAGATTTCAAGAAATCAAATTATTGTTTTAATTTCAACATTTATGTAGTTTTTATTTATGTATCAGAGTAAACCTTCTAAAAGAATTACACAGAATTCTAAAAGAATTACACAGTGTACAGGTTTTACCAAAGCCTTTTCAGTACAGTTCTCACCACTAGAAATAAATTGTCCAACATAATAAACATTAATTGGTATCTCAGAATTCTTATTTTAAGAATTTTAAGTGATCGATTGAAGTATGAACTTTTTCACTTATTTTGTTCTCATCTTTTTTTTTTTTTTTTTTTGAGACAGAGTCTCTTTTTGTCCTCCTGGCTGAAATGCCATTGTGTGATCTCAGCTCACTGCAGCCTTGAACTCCTGAGCTAAAGTGATCCTCCTGCCTCAGCCTCCTGAATAGCTGGGACTACAGGTGTGCGCCCCGCCCCTGACCCTCAGCTGTTTGCTTTTTACCCCATTGGTCTCTGCAAGTAAGATGTAACTTACAATGAAGTGCACATCGCCAGAGTATACAGCTTGATGCATTTTACACACTCACATGCACACATTCTCCTGTAGCTGTGTTCATACCCCCACCCATGTGCACCTGTGTCACCACCCTAGAGACCGTCCCCTGCACCCCAGCAGCACTTCAGAGTCTGAACTAAGCACAGGCTCGCTGTGAGTGGCCTGTCTTCCGCTCTAGACTGGTTTTGCCTACTTTTTACCTTATGTGAAGAAATCACACGATGTGGTGCCCTGGTGCCTGATTTTCTCACTCAGCATTGTCGGTGTGTATGTTTTTTGCTATTTTTCATGACTGTATTTCATTTTGTGAATAAACTGCTCTTTATCCTACCTATTCTATGACTGGCGGATATTTGGGGGTGTTTGCCATTTTTGGCTATCATGAATAAATCTGCCATGAAGATTCTTGTCTGAGTCTTTCTTTAGTGTTTGTTGAGTCTGTACCCAGCAGGAGAGTTGCTGTGTGTGTGTATGGGGGGTGGGGAGGAAGTACAGTGGCTCACACCACATAATCCAAGCACTTTGGGAGGCTGAGTGGGAGGATTGATTGGGCCCACGAGTTTGAGACCAGCATGGACAACATAGTGAGGCTCCATCTCTACAAAAGAAAAAAAGCCAGACATGGTGGTACATGCATATAGTTCCAGCTATTTGGGAGGCTGAGGCGGGAGGATCACCTCAGCCCAGGAATTGGAGGTTACAGTGAGCTCTGTGATGTCTCTGCACTCTCACCTGGCAACAGAGTGAGACCTCTTTCCATACAAACAAATGAATGGATAAACAAAACTCCTACCACATTGGTCTATGAGTACAGGTTAAAACTTACTGAGGATGGTGTGAAAAATGGTAGCAATGATTTCTAGAGAAGGGATGGCCCTCATGTTCTCCAGGCTATCGCTCTGTGAGGCTGTTCCCGCCATGCCTGGTTTCTCACTGATCCTGGGAGGCTAGTGCCGTGTGTTCACTGTACACACAGGGACATCATGCACGGTTGTTGTCACATAGCCCTGCATGCAGTGGCAGGTTTGACTTCTACTCTGAGTCCAGAGCGACTCTTACGAGGACGGGAGGTTATTTTTTCATTCAGACATTGTCGGAGGAACCAGCCAAATCTAAGAAGCAGCCAGCTGAATCAGGGCCGGCAGGGAGATGGTAGGAGGGTCACAGGAAAATTTATTAGCGTAGCATGTGTTGTTTGCTTTGATTGCAAAAGTAATGTAGACAAGCATGAAGAATGTTAGAAGTGCCAACAAGACTCAGAGAAGTGTGGGAAAAATACCTATAATCCAACCATCCAAAGAGCACCAGTGTCCTGGTTGTTTTTTCGTTTGGACATTGCATACTGTAGCATTTGCATGGTTTTATTGTTTTCTCCAAGACATATAACGGACGTTTTCCCATAGCATTAAATAGTCTTCTGTAGTGTCATAATGTTGTGTTACAGTTGCATGCTACAATTTATTTGAACAGTTCGATTGCTAAACATTTGGGTGGCTTGTAATTTGTCATTATGATAATGCCACAGTGAACATTCTTGGATATAAATCTTTGTGCAGATCCATGAATATTTTCTAGGTGCAAATTTATTTTTAAAAGAAGAATATGTTTTCTCATTGACTTGCATATTGATAAGAGATTGAATGGGAAATCATTTCGATTCTTCTAAAAATTATCCTGGAAAGTATGGAGATGGCATATCTAGCTTTTTCATTTGATGGCTAAAATAAAATACAGTTACAATAACTATGTGATGATAGGCCCTGGTGGATGTTGGTCCATCAGAAGTCACAGGTCAGCCGCTGGGGCTCACACTGTAGTTTCAGCTGCTTGGGAGGCTGAGGCAGGAGGATTGAGACCAGTTCTAGGCTGCAGTGAGGCAGGAGACCAGTTCTAGGCTGCAGTGAGCTATGGTTGCCATGGCACTCCAGCCTGACCCTGGAAGACCCCATTTCTTAAGTAAATAAATGGAGTTTAAAATGTGCTATGTTCAGTCTTACTGTTTTGTGTCTTCATCACTTCTGACAGATGGATTGAGTTCTGCCCACTACAGAGTGAGCCCGACCTGGTCCGTGTCAGACCTAACTAGGTAACAGTGCCTGGCCACGTCCTCTCTCTCCCACAGTCATACAGCAGGTGTGAGAGGTTCTTGGCTGACCTGGACAACTCTGGCTCTGACACCAGTGGTGTCCTAAACTTGGAGCCACTTGAGGACAGAGCTTTTGGGGTCTTATTTCTTTCTTTTCTTTTTTTCTTTTGAGATAGAGTCTCAAGTTGTCACCCTGGGTAGAGTGCTGTGACGTCATAGCTCACAGCAACCTCCTACTCGGGCTCAAGGGATCCTCTTGCCTCAGTGTTTCTATTTTTAGTAGAGATGGGGTCTCACTTTTGCTCAGGCTTGTCTCAAACTTGTGAGCTCAAGTGATCCATCCGCTTTGGCCTTCCAGAATACTGGGATTATAGGTGTGAGCCAGTGTTCCCGGCCATGGTCTTATTTCTTTAAGACTGGATATGACCAGAGGGTACTGTGATGTAGCTGGCCATCTTAAAAATACTCTGCAGGGATTCAATACCTTTCTCTGGAGAGGAGAAGAATAAGAATTAAATTACAGAAGTACACTGTTCGTGTACCATTAGTGTGACAGGAATAACAAAGATGTACACACCATGAAATGCATTTGGTTATTCTTTGTAATTATGACGTTTAATGAAGAGACTGAGGAAAGTGTGTGAGGTCCTGACTGCTCTTCTCTTGCATTTGTAGATCCACATCATAGATTTTGATGATGAAAATAACATTATAAATAAAAACGTCCTCCTCCATCACGTGGGTGAAATCTGGCACATCAGCACCAGCCCCGCGGATAAAGGCGTGCTGGCAACCTGCTACAACAGAAGTAAGTGCGTCTTTTCTGTGGCCCGTGGCTGCTCGCGGGGATACTGAGATTGGTTTATGCTGCTGTGGGTCAGCACAGTCCTTACGGGATTGGACCATAGTGAAGCTTCTGGCACACAGGGAAGCTGAGGTGCTGTGAATAGATGCAGCAGAGTTGTCACCCTACGTCTGGGAACACGGCTCCAATCGGGGGAGGCCCTGGAAGGCCTGGGGGAGTGGACCCGGTGCCTGATTAGCTGGTGGGTGGGGACTCGTCTTCTCTTGGCGTGGGTGCAGGCGTGGTGAGTCTGTGGCTGCTTCCCGTGCTCACTGGTGAGAGCTGCTCCATGCATATGTGCCTGTGTGTGCCAGTGAGCCGAGTGGGCTCCCCCTGCTGCCCTGGGTCTGCACCTCTGGGCCTGACTACATTTATGTCGACACAATCGCCTGAGATGCTGAACTGACGCCTCATATTCCTCCCTTCTCCTCATTTTATCGTTGTCAGTAACAATTTTCCAGCTATCTCTTTTTCCCTTACATAAGCCAGAATAAAGTCTTTGTGTTGTTTTGATAACGTGGTTTCTGAAACACTTCCTCCGTGCGTCTCGCATGCCGGATGCTTCTTAACACTGTCAGTGCATCCGGGCTCCGCCTCCGTCTCATCCCCTGGCTCCCCAGCGTCCTGGGGTTAGACTCTCTGCTGCTTAGAATTCCGTAGGTTACTTTCTACTGCATAGCTCCCTTCTTTTTTTTCAATCACCAGTTATTTACTGAGGTCTCCCCCCATGTCCTGCTCTTATTTTTAGTTTTCAGTGTGTAGGACTGTGTTTGTGGGGAGTAATATCCCGGTGACCCCAGCCCAGCTCTGTCCTTCCTCCTGCCGTCAGGAGTGGCCTGCCCTTCTTAGGATGAGCCCGGTCTGGTGACCCCAGCCCAGCTCCATCCTTCCTCCTGCCATCAGGAGTGACCTGCCCTTCTTGGGACGAGCCCGGTCTGGTGACCCCAGCCCAGCTCCTTCCTTCCTCCTGGCTCAGAAGTGGCCTGCCCTTCTTAGGATGAGCCCGGTCTGGTGACCCCAGCCCAGCTCCGTCCTTCCTCCTGCCATCAGGAGTGACCTGCCCTTCTTGGGATGAGCCCGGTCTGGTGACCCCAGCCCAGCTCCGTCCTTCCTCCTGCCTCAGGAGTGGCCTGCCCTTCTCGGGAGCAGCCCGGTTTCCCTTCTGTGTGTCTGTGTCTTTGGGGGCTGTTGGTCCCACACTGTGTCCTGTGACCACCAGTGGTTCCCCCCCTAAGTCTTCCCAGCAGCAAGTTTGAGATGGTGACACACACAGGCACCTGCTGTGGTGCAGCTGTTCTGTTGACAACTAGGGATAGACACTGTGACACCACTCAGGTGGGGCCCTCCACTCTACACACTTGGAGTTTGGTTTTGGGTATTTTCCCATGGGTAACTGGAGGGAGGCCAGGAGGCCACCTCTGCCCTGTGCATTGTCCCCGTTGCTACCCCTGTTCTCACACTTGCTGGCACCCCTGCCTCTACTTGTCTGGGCCAGTGTGTGCCCCACCCCCTTTAAGGGAGGTTATGGCCTCATTTGGAAAGAACCAGAATCTTCCACTCACAAAGACAGGATGGTCCTGTGTTAGAAGGTGACTTTTACAGTTTTGGCCCAGTCTCCCTTTTTATGAGCTCAAGTCAGCTGACCTTGATTTCATCTCCAAATGCCCTCGTCTTTGCCACATCACGCACTGAGGTTGAGGAGTGTCCCTTCACCTTCACCACTGCCAGGCAGTCAGAGGCAGGTCCTAATCCTGCTGGCACTGGAAGTAGGGCTGTAAAAGCTGTGACCACGGGACCTAGGCTGTGTCCTCCTTGGGGTATGCCACCTGCAGGCTGTGAGCCCTGCCCCTGTGTGTGCAGAGCATGTCACTGCTTCCCAGAGTCTCACATTGGCTGGGGGCCCCGCACTCACCACCCAAATGGCATCCAGGTGCAGAGCGGATGTCCAGTGTTGTCTGTTGGGCACAGTTTCCGAGGCACAGTTTCCTGTTGACCTGTGACACTGGACAAGCTGTCTCTCCCCACATACCCAACTCATAGCAGTGGCCCAGCAGCTGTGGATATTGCACTGAAAAGGGGGGAGAATGGAAGGAAACAAGGAGCCTGTGGTCCGGGAGGTCCCTGCGGCAGGTCCTAGGTGGGTCTCAGCGTCGGGCATCCTGGATGTCATGTGCACGCTGCAGGTCCTCCTTCCACCCCGTGGAAGGCAGCCCGTGGGTGTGTGCAGCTGGGTCGGGCTATTAGCCTTCTTCCTGCCAGAGGAGTCTGGGGGTCTGAGAGCCTCTTTCTGCTTTGTCCACTGTCTGTCCCTGTTGGTCTGAGCTGACAGTGTCTCAGCAGAAACAAGTTTCCCAAGAATCTTGTAGTTCTTCAGGATTTCATGTAGGATTTCTTGTAGGATTTCATGGGGATTTGCTCTGTTCCACAAGAGTGTAAGTATACATTGTCTGGGAGTGACCCCTTGTCTGCCTTGGCTCCTGCTGAGGTGCAGGGGCTGTCTGTTCCTCCCTTGGGCAGGCCCGAGAGACTCCAGCCCTCCTGGAAGGTGCTCTCCTATGTGAAATGCTGAGTCTTTTTTTTTTTTTTTATTGTTAAATCATGGCTGTGTACATTAGTGTAATCACCTGTACCCATTCTAAGATGCACCGTAGATGTGGCCCCACCCATTACCCTGAAATGCTGAGTCTTTCTGCTGCCCTCACTGGGCTGGGCAGCGTGGCTGCCAGGCTCCTGGCACCTTGCTCTGTGCTCTCTGCAGCCACTCCCAGTGTGGTGTCCAGTCACACCCAGTCACCTGCAGCAGCTGTCACTCTTTGGGTCCAGGCACAAACTGTTCTGTTCAGAGGACTTCAGAGAAGCTTGAAGGTCCATGCCTGGTGTGCTCAGTGTCACATGGAAAAGACGTGTCAGAGGGACCTGATGGGCTTTGCGAATACTTTGGTTCCATGTTTGGTAGTTCACTTGCCTGTAATCACTAGGAAATTAAATATGAATTAAATCCAAAAGCTCCACAAAGCTGGATTAGAATGTGTTGCTTCCATTGCCACTTCCGTATTGCAGTCCTTTGTCAAGACCAGACCCCTTGTCTTGGGTAGCGCTCTTGCCCTGCCTGGGCGCTGGGGCTTCCTGCAGGTGCCTTGTGCTCCCTCTGGGCTCGTGTCCAGTGCGTGTTTATGAGAAGTAGCCCTTTCTGATGCCTTTGGTGCCCCACCTGTGCTCTTCTGAGGCTCCTGGCTTTTTGTTTAGGTTAGTTGGTGTGACATTTTGATTAGTGACAGCATCTTTGGTCAGGAGGCTGAGGGCCTCTGCTGCAGGCTTCAGGCGCTCCCCACTGGGCCGGCAGGTGGACGGGGTGGGAAATAGGGCCATGGGGGCAGGGCACAGGTGACACGGCAGCTTCCGTGGGTTTCAGGAGTGTCCTGCTGCCAGAAGATGGTCGTCCTTCTTTAGAGCTGTCTGCACTGTCCTGCACAGTGTCCTGAAAATCCTTACAGGGAGGAAAGAGAAAGGGATCATAGCAATGTGGCCTCTCTGGAGAGTGTCGAGAAACAAGTGCTCTGTTTAGAAGCCTTGGTATTGATGTTTGTCATGAACAGTGCCATTTGCGTTATCCGTTTATTGCAAAGTGCTGATTGCTACAAAAGACTCCACTGAAGTCTGCAGTGTGGTAGAGCTCTTAGGCACGTGCACACACGTACACATACAGGTACGTGTATACACATGTGCTCACACATACACACAGATGCACACACACAGATACACATATACACATGCATACACACACAGATGTGTACACACACACGCACACACGCACACAGATATGTGCATACACATACATACACACATGCACACACAGATGCATGTATACACATGCATGCACACACACGCACACACAGGTATGTGCATACACATACATGCACACACACAGAGGTATACACACACATGCACACACACAGAGATACATGTATACACATGCATGCACAGACAGATGTGCACACACACAGACACACAGATGCATGTATACACATGCACACACACGCACACAGATATGTGCATACACATACATGCACACACATGCACACAGATGTGTGCATACACACGAATATGCACACACACGTCAGCACAAATATCTCAATGGCCTTGTAAAAATAAGGAAAAGTGGATGAACTCATAACTTTGTTTTTTATTTTTTAATTTTTTATTTATTTATTTATTTTTGAGACAGACTCACTATGTTGCCCTCAGTAGAGTCCTGTGGCGTCACAGCTCACAGCAACCTCAAACTCTTGGGCTTAAGCGATTGTCTTGCCTCAGCCTCCCAAGTAGCTGGGACTACAGGTGCCCGCCACAACACCTGGCTATTTTTTTTTGCAGTTGTCATTGTTGTTTAGCTGACCCGGGCCAGGTTCGAACCCGCCAGCCTTGGTGTATATGGCTGGTGCCATAACCACTGTGCTACGGGTGCCAAGTCATAACTTGTTTTTTTTAAATGCAAGGGAGAAACCCTTTCTGTGCATTTCTTGCTCAGCTTGGAAGGGGTGGTCAGCGAAGGCGGCATTAAATCCCCTCCCTCAAAGTAAGTGGTGACCACTCATAGGCAAAGGTATGCTTGCACAGTGGTTTAGGAAATGGTAGAATATCTGCAGGAGGTTAAAGTCACCTAACATTTCAAACTCTTTTTCGGCTCAAACTGTACACCCACGTATCCTAGCTTAAATCTCTATCCACATGATGAGTAAATGACAGACACAGATTGTCACAAATTATTGATAGGGATTTATAACTCCCATTGATTTCTTTTTTTTTTTTTTTTTTTTTTAAGCCATTCTCTGTGATGATTGTAGAATATATGTTCTCAGAGGTGTGGGGAATTGTACATGCAATAAACTCTCTTATAATTTTTTTCTATATGGATGATGATTACAAAAAAAATTTTAGCCTTTCTTTCTGATAATTTTACAAAAAAAAAAAACTGTCACCCTGAAAGCAAGACGCAGGATTATGCTGAGGGTGGAAGCTGTCTCGAGAGTACTGTTCACATGTGGGGGTGATGAGCGATCTTGACAGGAGCTGGCCCCGGACAGCAAATTGCCAGTCAATGTACAGGTGGGGTGCGTGCCGGGTGGGCTCCACCCTCGCTGTCCCCAGATGGGGACCTGGACCCTTATGGTTGCCACCTGAAGAAGCCTGGTCACTCCAGGAATTAAGTGACATCTATTTCTTGTTGCTGCTTCTACCTTTGGAGGTGTCAGATGCTTAAATTCACCTCCCTCCCTAGTTTTTTCTACTCCCACACGTGCTGCGGGCGCCTGAGTAAGCCCGTGTGTGCATCTCACTCCCTGTGTTCAGATCCTTTAGCTCGGCCTAGGTTTTCATGAGATTTATTGAGGAAAAAAAACATGTTTCAGATAAACTTTAATAGTTAAACTTGTTTCTTTTTTTTAAAATGCTGCTTTGATATCTGTTTTATTTTTCCAAACTAGAGTATATTGTGTGTGTCTCTGCTTAGGCCATCATGTGTGCACTTGCCTCTGCTCACGCTGAGGTGTATGTGCTGAGTGTGCATGTGTGTGCCTGCCTCTGCTCATGCTGAGGTGTATGTGCTGAGTGTGCATGTGTGTGCCTGCCTCTGCTCACGCCGTCATTACTGATGCTCCCCCTGGTATCCTCATGGTTAGCAGAGGGCACCAGTGGTGTGGCTCTGTGCTCTGCTCACACTGGTCCTTCCTGTGTCCCATCTGGGTGGCTCTGTCCTAACCTGATCCACTGTACTGACACAGCCATTTTTTTTTTTTTTTGCACAGTCTCATTTTGTCGTCCTCAGTAGAGTGCATATCAGCTCACAGCAACCTCCAATTCTTGGGCTTAAGCAATTTTCTTGCCTCAGCCTCCCAAGTAGCTGGGACTACAGGCGCCCGCCACAACACCTGGCTATTTTTTGGTTGGAGTTGTCATTGTTGGTTAGCAGGCCTGGGCCAGGTTTGAACCCGCCACCCTAGGTGTATGTGGCCGTTGCCCTTGCCGACTGAGCTACAGGCGCCGCCTGACACAAGCCATTTTTTAAAGCTTCTCCTGGTACTCTCTAAATACAGAGTGTCACTATACATAGGCAAATTGGGAAATTTTAGCTAAATGTACCTTATATACAAATTATTCATTACTAAATTTTACAAAATATTTACAAAGTATTCTTTACATGGAGTCTTCTCTCCTACTCGTGGCAAACATGTTTCAGGATACCTGCTGTTATAATCTGTCCCGTGTCTGGTGACTTTTCACAGACTTGGAGAGTTGGACTGACCCCTTGCATGTGGCTGAGGTGTTCTGCATTCCACGGTGCCCTGAGCGGTTTGTGGGCTTCTGTTTACTTGTCACCTCCTGAACCCCAAGAACTCACAGGAGTCTCCTGTCAACATCTGAGGACCTCACATGAGATGCCAGGCCAGCACCCCGAGGTCCCTGGGGCATGTTAGATGGACCTCGGTCCAGGGGAGGCCAGGCCAGCACCCCGAGGTCCCTGGGGCATGTTAGATGGACCTCTGTCCAGGGGAGGCCAGGCCAGCACCCCGAGGTCCCTGGGGCATGTTAGATGGACCTCTGTCCAGGGGAGGCCAGGCCAGCACCCCGAGGTCCCTGGGACATGTTAGATGGACCTCTGTCCAGGGGAGGCCAGGCCAGCACCCCGAGGTCCCTGGGGCATGTTAGATGGACCTCTGTCCAGGGGAGGCCAGGCCAGCACCCCGAGGTCCCTGGGGCATGTTAGATGGACCTCTGTCCAGGGGAGACCTGCCCA
>CAUYPK010089716.1:0-16658 GCA_963574355.1 Loris lydekkerianus | reverse complement strand
AACCTACCCACTGAGCCACAGATGCCGCCCAAAGATCAAGACTTCATAGAGGTTTTTCCTGACTGCTTGGAAGCCCTCCTCCCAAACCACTGAAGTTGCATTAGAATGTGATAAGCTCCAGGGCAGCAGGTCCCCATCTGCAAAGACAAACCCCAGGTCACCCTGGGGGAACTTTTCTTTGAGGAGGAAAGTGGATGTCTGCCTGCTTCCCCAGTTGTCTTCTTGGAAATGTAAGAAACACAATGAAAGGCTTTATCTCTACTGCAGTGCAAATAGAGGCCTCTGTTAGAATGGTAAGCACTTAACTTCAAGAAATATTTTGAGGTTGAGGGTTGCTGGCAAGATTTGCACGATGCAAGGTTATAACAAGGTGCATCCTGCTACCTCTCAAAGAGGAAGAACTTTACACCAGTGGTTCTCAACCTTCCTAATGCAGCGACCCTTTAATACATGTTCTGGTGATCCCCAACCATAAAATTATTTTCGTTGCTACTTCGTAACTGTAATTTTGCTACTGTTATGAATTGTAATGTAAATATCTGATATGCAGGATGGTCTTAGGCCACCCCTGTGAAAGGGTCGTTTGACCCCCCAAGAGGTTGAGGACCTCTGCTTTACACTGTCTCTATTTTTCTTTTTAATTTATTTCATTTTATCTTATTTTTGAGACAATCTCACTTTGTTTTCCTGGGTAGAGTGCTATGGCATTATACTTCACAGCAACCTCAAACTCTTTAGCTCAAGTGATTCTCTTGCCTCAGCTTCCCAAGTAGCTGGACTATAGGCGCCTGCCAGAAGACCAGCTATTTTTAGGAGCCAGGTCTTGCTCTTGTTCAGGTTGGTCTCCAACTCCTGAGCTCAAGTAGTCCACCCACCTCAGCCTCCCATAGTACTAGGATTATAGGTTTGAGCCACGACATCTGGCCTCTTCTGTTTTTCTTTATAAATTTGTACAAAATTTCGTGCAGACTTTGCAGTCAACTTTTCCTCTACTTCACATGTATTTAACTCTGATAATGCCTGCTGATGTTAAAGTTAGTTTCTTTCTGTATTGATATGAAGGGGGCTTTGTTGGCAAAACTGTTTGTTTGTTTATTTATTTATTTTTTGAGACAAGAGTAGTCTCACTATGTTGCCCTCAGTAGGGTGCCCTCATCACAGCTCACAGCAACCTCCACCTCTTGGGCTTAGCAATTCTCTTGCCTCAGCCTCCCAAGTACTAGGGACGACAGGCGCCTACCACAACGCCTGGCTATTTTTTATTGTTGTTATTGTTGTCTCTAACCTGTGAGCTCAGGAAATCCAACCATCTTGGCTTCCTAAATGCTAGGATTACAGGCATGAGCCCAGCCCTATTGTTGTCATTGTTTTAGTGGCCCTGGCCAGGTTTGAACCCACCAGGCCTGGTGCATGTGGCTGGTGCCCTAACCACTGAGTTATGGGCATTTCCCTAACACTGGTGTTGTGCCTAGTCCATAGCAAATGCTCTATGAATATAAGAAGAAAGAACAAATTAAAAAGCTCAATATTTGGCAAGCACAGTGCAAGGTTCTGGGGGAATATAGGTGCCTAAGACAAAATGACCGTTGTAGAGAGGGAGACTGGTCTAGTAAGCCTAATAACAAGGCATACTGTAAATACTCCAATAGAAGCCTTTAGAAAGTGCTTTGAAGGCTGGAGATTGATTAGATTTCATGGGAAAAGGCATTTTTTATAGTTTAGTGGTTAATGGCACAATCACCAGCGCTAGATAAACCAAAGTTTAAATACAGGCCTTGTCAGATTTGATAGCTGGGTGACCTTGGGCAAAGTACTTGGCCTGAATCTCAATCTCCTTATCAATAATATGGAGATATTGGGCGGTGCCTATGGCTCAGTGGGTAGGGCACTGGCCCCATATACCAAGTGTGGCAGGTTCAAACTGGGCCCTGGCCAAACTGCAACAAAAAAATAGGCGTTGTGGCAGGTGCCTGTAGTCCCAGCTACTTGGGAGGCTAAGGCAAGAGAATCGCCTAAGCCCAGGTGTTAGAGGTAGCTGTGAGCTACACGACACCAGAGCACTCTACCGAGGGCGATAAAGTGAGACTCAGTCTCTACAAAAAGAAAAAAAATAATAATCATATGGAGATATTAGCCAGATGTTGTGGCAGTGCCTGTAGTCCCAGCTATTTGGGAGGCTCAGGCAAGAAGATCTCTTGACTCCAAGAGTTTGAGGTTGCTGTGTTAGGCTGATGCTGATACCGGAATTTCACTCTTCAGTAGGTCCTTGATCCTGGGGATTCAAAGAATGAACCAACAGACTACAGATCAGTGGTAAGATAGGACTTTTATTAGAAGTGAGAAAGGAATACAGAAAAGCACCAGAGCTGGAAAGTGGGAAGAACTCTCCACGTGGACTCTTTTATCTAGGGGTTTTAAGTCTAGAGGATTACACATGGCTGGCACTTGGTAAGGAATGAATGTAGTTTCTCCTTCACTAGGGGGAGGTTATCAGGTCCTTTATAGTCTTTGTCTCTGAGATGGGATTAGGGTGTGTGCTCCTACCCAAGGTGGAACTACCCAAAAAAACCCATCACAGGCTGCTTTGTTCATGATCTTACCGGAGCCCAGAGGGTGTGTCCCAAAAAAGGCAGTCTGCTTGTGCCTGGAAATAAGGGTCTGACTTCTGAGCTCACCTGGTCTAGAGAATGGGGGACTCCCTGTCTAGCCCTGAGTGGTGGATTCCTGTATCAATGCCATGGCACTCTAGCATGGGCAACAGAGTAAGACTGAAAAATATAATAACATAATAATAAAGGGATTATTAATAGTATCGTAATGTATGAAAGCAACAAATTGGCTAATAGTAACTTTTGGGTGGGACCTACGAATTAAATTGACATGAGACAAATCAATAACAGAAAAGCATGCAAATATGCTTAATACAAGTTGTACATGGCACAGGACCCTTCATAAAAAAAATGAAGATCCAGTCAGGTGCTGTGTAATCCCACCACTTTAAGAAACTTGAGGCAGTAGGATTGCTTGAGTTGAAGAACAGCCTGGGAAACATAGAAATATCCTGTCTCTGCAAAAAAAAGAAAAAGAAAGAAAGAAAAATCAGCCAGGCATGATAGTGCATGGCTGTAGTCCCAGCTGCTCAGGAGGCTGAGACAGGAAAATCTCTTGAGCCCAGGAGTTTGAGAAGTTAGCTATAATGAGGCTCACTCTAGCCTGGGTGGCAGAGTGAGACCCTGTTTCAAAACAAAAGATCCAAACAAGCAAAAATAAATAAAGACCCAAAGAAAGAGTTAAAGTCATTTATTTATATACGAGTTCTGGCAATTGTGTTCACAAACTTGTCCTAGAAAAATTGGTAAATACCTCATTGCTGAATATCACTACTGTCACCTTTGAAGAACTCTTGGGAAGTTATGCACCAACACCAGTGCCTAGTTGAGCCTTGAAAGAAATTTTGTCAGCTTGGTGCCTGTGACAGCAAAGGCACCAGCCACATACACCTGAGCTGGTGGGTTCGAATCCAGCCCAGGGCCGCCAGACAACAATGATGGCTGCAACCAAAAAATAGCTGGACATTGTGGCAGGCGCCTGTAGTCCCAGCTACTTGGGAGGCAGAGGCAGGAGAATCGCTTGAGCCCAGGAGTTGGAGGTTGCTGTGAGCTATGATACCACAGCACTCTCCCCATGGTGACAGCTTGAGGCTCTGTCTCAAAAAAAGAAATTTTGGAAGTCTTTTTCTGGAATGACCATTAGATCATTAGAACAATTCAGATAATTATTCTGTATGCTATAGGATTTATTCTGTTTCCCAATCATTTTGATACTGGAATTTTAGTCTTCAGTAGGTCCTTGGTCTCGGGGATTCAAAGAATAAACCCACAGACCACAGATCAGTGGTAAGGTGGGACTTTTATTAGAAGTTAGAAAGGAATGCCAAAGTAAAAAGCACCAGAGCTTCTGGAAGGGGGAAAGAACTGAAGAACTCACTCGGGAGTCTCCATGTGGGCTCTTTTATGTAGGGATCTTAAATCTAGAAGATTTTATAGTGTTTGTCCCTGAGAAAGGATTAGGGTGTATGCTCCTACCCAAGGTGAAACTGCTGCAGGAAGACAGGCCCAACCAAGAGAAAGAGCACACAAACACCACATTTGTAAGAGGAAGGGCTTTATTCACCAGCCAGGAGCTTACAGCATAGTAGAATTCCAAATGGCCACGCTTCCCGACTGGCTTGGTCTTTTCCTTTTTATTGACAGTCAAAAAGTTCCACCCCATAGGTACCCTTCTCATTGGCCAGTTTGAATCAAGCGGGAGATGCTATTCCTAGCCCCTACAGAACTACAGTATTTCATAGAACTTGGAAATTTCCAAGTTCCAGGAAGTGAAGTTTATAAATTTCCAAGAGCTGAGTCACCATGGAGAGGACCCTGCAGATGTATCCTTGTGGTCTCCTTGAGAAGACCTGTTCTCCTAGATATCAACCATTTAAGGCATCTTTTCTCAGAACCACTCAAAAAACCATCACAGGCTGCTTTGTTGATGATCTTTTCAGAGTGCAGAGGGTGTGTCCTGAAAAAGGCAATCTGCTTCTGCCTGGAAATGGGGGTCTGACTTCTGAGCTCACTTGGGCCGAGAGAAGGGGGGCTACCTGTCTAGCCCTGAGTGGTGGAGGGCTATATCAATTTGACTCCAAAAATATCCTACTGTTAACTGGAATTTCTTTCTTCAGTATATCCTTCATCTCAAAAGATTTGAAGAACAAACCCACAGACTGTAGAGCTCAGTAATAAGGTAGAATTTGTTAGATAGAAAATAATAGGGGGGCAGTGCCTGTGGCTCAGTGAGTAGGGCGCCAGCCCCATGTAATGAAGGTGGTGGGTTCGAACCTGGCCCTGACCAAACTGCAACAACAACAACAAAAAAAATAGCCGGGTGTTGTGGTGGGTGTCTATAGTTCCAGCTACTTGTGAGGCTGAGGCAAGAGAATTGCCTAAGCCCAAGAGCTGGAGGTTGTTGTGAGCTGTGACGCCACAGTACTCTATGGAGGGTAACAAAGTAAGACTCTGTCTCTTAAAAAAAAAAGAATAGGAAAGAAAGGAACACACCAGAGCCTCTGGTGAGGGGGAAAAGTGGGGTCTTCATCTAGGGCCTTTACACTCTTTTGGGAATTATACTTGGCCAGGACTTGACTTCAATGTTGATTAACAACTTGAATGAGGGTATTAACAAATGAATGCAGTTCTTTCAGCTCTGCAGGAGCAGAAAAAGCAGCAGGAGATCCACTCCAGAAACGTCTTTGCTTATATGAAATCCTGGAAAAATCACTTTTCTCTTGTCTTACTTGAATTCAGAGGGTGCATTTTGGAGAGAAAAAGTCTATTTGCTTGGGCCTCGAAAACTGACTGGGGTCCTTGTCCATCCTGAAATGGGAGAAACCCTGTGCCGCTACCTAGCATTCTCAGTTACCATTTCATATGTAAATCCAGAGTTGGGAGAAAGTGAGAGGAGATGTGTCTTTTCTAAGCTTAATGCATTTAATCAAGGACATATTCCAAAATATGTCTTTTATTTCCCCCTCTGAATTGCACTTGCAGCATCCCTTCCTCTGCCTGTGTGGAAAAAGTGTGTTTTCTAGCTTGAGTTGTCTTTGTAGGAAGAAAGATTACAAGTAAGAATAAAGAGAAAGTAAGGCTAGGCCTCAGTGGCTCACACCTGTACTTCTAGTACTCTGGGAGGCCGAATTCAGGAGGATTCATTGAGCTCAGGAGTTTGAGACCAGCCTGAGCAAGAGCAAGCCTCCATCTCTACTAAAAACAGAAAAATCAGCTGAGTGTAGTGGCAGGCGCCTGTAGTCTCAGTTACCCAGGAGGCTGAGGCAGCAGGATCACTTGAACCCAGAAGCTTGAGGTTGCTAGGAACTAGACTGATGCTCCAGGACTCTAGCCTAGGCAACAGAATGAAATTGTGTCTCAAAAAAAGAGAGAAAGTAGAACTGAGAATATGTGAAGGAAAAATGACCAACTCCCTGTAATACTAGCACTCTGGGAGGCCAAGGTGGATTGGCTGTCCTGAGCTCACAGGTTCAAGACAGCCTGAGCAAGAGTGAAACCCCATCTCTAAAAATAGAAAACTACCCAGGTGTAGTGGCAGGAACAGTCCTAGCTCCTCAGGAGGCTAAGGGAAGAGGATTGCTTGAGCCCAAGAGTTTGAGGTTGCTGTGAGCTATGATGCCATGACACTTTACCCAGGGCAACTGAGTGAGATCTGGTCTCAAAAAAAAATCCAGACTATTGAAAACTATCAAATACTAACAGGGAGGATGTAGAGCTCCTTCAGGCTCTTCCTTCATTGTTCATTGGCATGTAAAATGGTGCATCCCCTTTGGAAAGCAGTTTGGCAATTTCTTGTAAAACTAAATACTTTTACTTTATGATCTAGTAATTGGGTTCCTTGGCATTTACTCAAGTAAGTTGAAAACTTATGTTCACACAAAAACCTATGCATAAATGTTTATAGAAGTTTTATTCAGAATTGCCAAAGCTTGGAAGCAACTAAGATGTCCTTCAATAGGTGAATGGATAAACAGTGATATATCCGTACAATACAACAGTATGAAGGCCTAAAAAGACATGAAAAGATATGAAGGAAACTTACATGCATGTTCATAGGTGAAAGAAGCCAGTACAAAAGGCTGCATACTACATGATTGCAGTGATGTAACATTGTGGATAAGGTAAAACTATGGAGATGATAAAAAGTTAGATGGTTGCCAGAGTTTGGGGAGATGGATGGTGGAGGGGAGGGATGAATAGACAGAGCACCAAAGATTTTTAGGGCAGTGAAACTATTCTGTATACTGTAATGATGGATGCATGATTAAAATCTATAGAACTGTACAGTAGTTGGTACCTAAAACTGCTCTGAAAAAGTAAAGTCTATTCATTTTTTAAAAATGAATATAAAAATTGTAACATCTATGTTCACCATTCCACATCTAAATTGTGACCAAGTCTCTCTCAATCCACATTTCTCCCATACTCCAAGTGAACCTAAGTCATTATCGCTAACTCGCATATATGTGGATGACTTTATATTCTCCCAGCCTTAGATTTGACCCTTGTCAATCCCAATCATTTCTTCACTCTTTCAAAAGGCCAATTTGATCAAAGCACACCAAAACCCTTTCATGTTTCTCACAATCCTAGGATCAGTCTAAACAGACCTGACACAGTGGCTCACATCTGTAAACACAGCTGCTTGGGAGGCTGAAGTGGAAGGATAACTGGAGACCAGGAGTTCAAGACTGCAGTGAACTATGTGCCACTGTACTCCAACCTGGGTGACAGAGTGAGACCCTGTCTCTTAGATAAATAAATCAATAAATAAACTAAATTATTGTCTGTAGATTCTCCCCTATCACACATTGGCTCTTGCCTCCACACCGTCTAGCTGGGAGTCCTAGAAAATGTTCCAGTTTTGTTTGTTTGTTTGTTTGTGTTTGTTTTTCAGTTTTTGGCTGAGGCTGGGTTGGAACCCACCACCTCCAGCATGTGGGGCTGGCGCCCTACTCCTTGAGCCACAGGTGTCACCCAATTTTTTAGTTCTTTTAACTCGCTCCTGGGCCTTTGAATAAACAGGTCTCGTAGCATGAGGCAATGTTGTAGTGGGCAAGAGAGCAAGGGAGTCCTGTGAGTCAGGTGTGCTAGACAACATCTTCCTGAGAGGTGGAACTTGAGCTGGAGCCTTGGTCCTGGGCCACCAGAATTCCAGACTGCAGGTTAACAGGGACCTCTAACACATCCCCAAGCAGACCTGAGGGAAGAAAGGCACAGGGAGGTGGTACCTAGGGTCGTATTTGACACCCATAAGCCAAGATGTACAGATTTATAGATGTGACCTACACATGTGACTTCAGTCTTTGAAGCTTCAATTTCATGATCCATAAAATGATTAAAATCAAAGCTACTTCATTGTGCTGTTGAGAGGATTAAATGAGACAATTATGGTAAAGCTTTCTACACGAGAATACATGCTGTCACCCAGGACCACAAGCAACATGAAGACCCCCATGGAGCTGACCTTCAGTGGAATCCAGACCATCTACCTTTTCCACTGCTGCTAGGGTGGCTGCCAAGGCTAGGGTGTTGTACCTAGATGCAGGAATCCAGGCTGGCCCACCAGAATTTGACCCACCTTGGTTGGAGAAGCCTAACAGAGCCAGAAGAGTGGCCAGAGGGGTCACAGGCTTTGGGGACCAAGGGGAACTCTGAGACCTCCCTCTCCAGGGGCAGCCCCCCTACCCTCACACCAAAGAAAAAGAAAAAATACAGACTGATCAGTCATGCTCCATTTAACTCTGATGAGTTGCTGTTTGGCACCTGACCTGAGGATTGTGCCATCTGGGAGGCCCTATGGATGGCCAAGGGGGACGCTGTTAAACTCCATGTCCTCTTCTGGACATCACCAGCAACCCTCTGGGCTAACCACTCATCCTGCTCCAGGGAGACGCCACTGTGAGCCATTTACCCACTGGTCCCTTGCAGGCAGAGCCCAGGCTGGCAGAAGATTCCAGGAAGTAGTCTAGGAATGGGTTAGACTGTCCATGCCCTCTGAGACAGGAACATTTCCATTCCCTCATCTACCTGAATGTCCTCAGCAGTGGTCATTTAGCCTCTAGTACCTGCCACAGAAATGTACCTCAGGACACCATAGTACCAGGCTTTCTACCTCAGGGCTGACCTTTCAGAGTCCCCAGGTTAACTCCCAGAGCTCATTCAGTCATTGTTTTAGGGCTACCTATCTCCCAACAAGGTGGGACTACCCAGAAACCAAAGACACCTTGGAAATGAGGTTCATTCATCAGGGTTACCCATGAGGCCATGGAGAGGGTATAACCCCTGGCCAAGGTCTTCTGAGGAGAACAGGATCATCTGGGAAACCTTCAAGCATTGGAGAAGGCCTCTGAGGGCAGACATAGTAGGGTAGACAGTGCCTCCCTTTATCCTGACAATCTCTGATTTCTCCCTGTTTTTCCCCACACCTCGACCAATGTGGTTTGGTGGGGGTCACCTTTTTTTTCTTTCTTTTTTGAGATAGAGTCTCACTCTGTTGCCCAGGCTAAAGTACCATGGTGTCACCTAGCTCACAGAAACCTGAAATTCCTGGACTCAATGATCCTCCTGCTTCAGCCTAGCAAGTAACTAGAACTACAGGCACGCACCATCACACCCAGTTTTATTTCTTTTCTTTCTATTTTTTGTTGAGAAGGAGTCTTGCTCAGACTTGCCTTGAACTCCTGAGTGCAAGTAATCCTCCTGTCTCAGCCTCCCAGAGTGCTGAGCCACTGTGCCTGGCCAAGGGAGCCACCTTTTTAAGATACTCTCCCCAGCCCTGTCTCAGCCATATTCCAAATCAGTGCCAACACTAGGGTTCCTCTATCTCTGCCTCATGTTGTCTTGCTAACAAGTATGAGAAGGGTGGCGCCTGTGGCTCAGTGGGTAGGGCACCAGACCTGTATACCGAGGGTGGTGAGTTCAAACCCAGCCCCAGCCCCAGCCCCAGCAACAAAAAAATAGCCGGGCATTGTGGCAGGTGCCTGTAGTCCCAGCTACTCAGGATGCTGAGGCAAGAGAATCACCTAAGCCCAGGAGTTGGAGGTTGCTGTGAGCTGTGTGACGCCACAGCACTCTACCAAAGGCGATAAAGTGAGACTCTGTCTCTAAAAAAGTAAATAAATAAATATATATGAGAAAATGGTGAGATGGCCAACATGGAAGGCTCTTCATCCCTTCAAGTCAAGTATTCTGCTCAGGATTAGTCTCCAGCTGAGCCTGAAAGCTTCAGAAGAGCTTTCCTAGATTGTGTGTGGTCCTTGGGGGAACACAAGGCATCTAGATGATATGTGGGTGAACAGTTTTCCATTTTAATCGTTGTGTATTTATTTTCCTGTATTAAAAATATCAGTAGCTCAAAAAAAAAAAAAAAAAAGAACAATTGACTAATTGACTTCCCTGTTATCTCAATACATTGCAGGAAAGATAAAAAATGCAACCAGACCTGGCCCAAATCATTTTAAATACAATAGAACCTCCATAGTTGACCACCTCCCTACTCTGGACCACCTCAAGTTGAGTTCATGTTCATAGACTGGACGTGCACCACGTGTATGTATCAGTACAGTAGGCCTAGTTCCTTATGTTGGCCACCTTCACATGTTGACCAATTTGTTATAGTCCCTAGGGTGGGCAACTTACAGAGGTTCTGCTGTATAATACCTCTCAGGTGAATGCATTTAATTTGCAAAGAGAATCATTTACAAGTCAATCTGTTTTTCTCATCCACTCATCCTCCTTAATGTGAACTAAAACAAAATCTTAAGGCTCCCTCAAGCTGCTGACTGACTGGACCCCTTCTTGGCCAAGGGGGATACCTAGCCATGAAAAAGGAGATCAGACATGTGTCATCATGTTCCCTTGCCTTCTTAGAGATGTACTTTATGACTCATTACCAGGCCTAAGCCTATGCAAGACAAACCTGCAGGTCTTCAATATACACAACAAACCACTTAAGTCTGGACATACAACCTGTAATGTGTCTCTGATTAACAGACCCTTATCTTAACTTAGCATTCTTTTTCACTGACTTCTGATCCATTAGACAAAACCTAACTTTTTCAGCCAATTGTCAGCTAAAGAATCTTTAAACCCACCAGTAACCTGTGGGCCCTGACTTTGAGATGTCCCACCTTTGGAAGCCAAACAAATGTATACCTTCCACATATTGATTTATGACTCTACCTATACTTCCTGTCTCTCTAAAATGTATAAAACTAAACCTAATCAGTGGTTAGGCTCGGCACCCGTAGCACAGTGGTTATGGTGCCAGACACATGCACGAAGGCTGATGGGTTTGAGCCTGGCCTGGACCAGCTAACCAACAATGACAAATGCAACAACAACAAAAAAAAAAAATAGCTGGGCGCTGTGGCGGGCACCTGTAGTCTCAAGCTGCTTGGAAGGCTGAGGCAGTAGGATCACTTGAGCCCAGGAGTTTGAGGTTGCTGTGAGCTGTGACACTACAGCACTCTATTGAGGATGACATAGAAAGACTCTGTCTCAAAAAAAGAAAAGAAAACAACCTGTACCCCACAGCCATAAGTCCACTTGTTCTGGGCTTCTTGGGTGTGGCTCCAGGTCATGGTCCTCATATTTGGCTTAGAATAAACCTTTTAAAATTATTTTATAGAGTATGGCTTCTTTTCTGTCAATACTACCCTGTTTCCCCGAAAATAAGACAGTGTCTTATATTAAGATTTGCTCCCAAAGATGCGCTAGGTCTTATTTTCAGGAAACGTCTTATCTTTCCTGTAAGTAGGTCTGATCTTCGGAGGATGTCTTATTTTCAGGGAAACAGGGTAGCAGCAATTTATTGCCCCTAGACAGTCAGCTATAATCTTCATCTCCCCCTCCCTTCCAAAAAGATGAATATAAAAATACCTAGATACCATTGGGATGTTGAGTAATCAGTGTGATTATTCCCACATGTAAGTAATTATTATTAATGTCGCTTAATTGTGAGTTGATCTTTCAGCAAACTTTCAGAGGAAAGACAGATTTACAGAACAGGGGCAAGATAGGTTTATAGAGCAAATTATGTTCACCATAGACAATGAACAATCCACTTGTGACAAAAAGGTTCTCGTTATGGTCTGGGGTTTTGTTGTATACTGTCTGAATTGGCCCCCTTCGTGGTTTAGGCGTTAGCATGGAACTACTTTGATGGACAGTTAATTAAATGATAATTAGCTCTAAGTCACTTTCAAAATCCAATTATGCCAGCAGGGCATGGTGGCTCATGCCTGTAATCCTAGCACCCTGGGAGGCTGAGGGGGGTGGATTGCCCTGAAGTCAGAGGTTTGAGACCAGGCTGAGCCGGAATGAGACCCCTGTCCCTACAACAAAATGTCAGGTGTTGTGGTGTGCGCCTGTAGTCCCAGCTACTTGGGAGGCTGAGGCAAGAGAATCACTTAAGCCCAAGAATTGGAGGTTGCTGTGAGCTATGATGCCACCGCACTCTATTGAGGGCCACAAAGTGAAACTCTGTCTCAATAAAAAAAATTAATAATATAAAAGAATAAAATAAAATAATTAAACAAAACTTCAAACTAAGACAATTGAAAGCAAAATTAAAAAATATATATATATCCAATTATGCCTGTGCTGTTAGGCCCACCATGCAGTTAGTTGCTCAGATTAAGGTGGGGCAGCACCAAGATGGGGCCCACAATTGTCTTTTTTTCCTAGTTGGGTCAACTGCTGGAGGCAGCATCAAGGTAGAACATAGTGAAGCCAGACACAGTGGCTCATGGCCGTAATCCCAGCACTCTGGGAGGCTGAGGCGGGTGGATTGTTTGAGCTTGGGAGTTCAAAACCAGCCTAAGCAAGAGTGAGACCCAGTCTACTAAAAGTTAACCAAATGTTGTGACAGGCACCTGTAGTCCTAGCTACTGGAGAGACTGAGGCAGGAAGATCGCTTGACCCAGGAGTCTGAATTTGCTGTAAGCTATGACCCCACAGCACTCTACCCAGGGTGACAGAGTGTGATTCTGTCTAAAAAAAAGAAATAGATCATAGTGAAATGTTCGCTTAACTGATTACCGTATATACTCGAGATAAGCCGAGTTTTTTCCGGCACAAAATTTGTGCCGAGTTTGGGTTTTTCGGCACAAATTTTGTGCCGATAAGACTCGGCTTATACTCAAGTATATACGGTATTTAACAAATACACCTCCTTCATGGAAATGGAGGGTTGTCGGTAATACTAATAAATGATTTTTACACCTTTGTGGAATACAAACCAAATTTTATCATTTACTCACGTGAAATGTTAATAATATCTCCAGAAGATTAGATCCTAATGTCAGGTCAGGCCTGGAAGCTCACAGCTTACCTAAAACATCAGATTTTTTTAAGAAAAATTTATTCATTCACTCTTTCATGGTGCTGTACCAATAGAGTGCACTCCAAATTTGGGATGATTATAATGTTTTTATTTCTATTACACAAATATTGAAGTAACCACTGCTCTTTGGGTATTTCCTGTATACTTTTTAGTTTTGTTTTTGCACTAAGCAATTATTGCTCGTCTAATAGGGGAAAAAACCTGTAAAAATACAATGTTAAATTCTCACCACAAAAAAAAAACAAACAAAAATCCCCCAAAAAACTCACTACAAGATTTCATTCCTCATGCATCCACAAGATGGCATATTACCACATTGTTTTTTACTTCACTGACATTTGAAATTAAAACTGCAAAGGGAAAATCAAAAGCAGGAAATAAGGTTGCCCACTGTGCCAGGCACTGGAGAATTCTGTACTCAGAAAAATTTGGTTTGCATGCTGCTTCATGAGCTTGGATTCAGTTCTTTGGCGAGATCTGACCATTGTATTCTACTTCCTTCCTCAGTCACAAAAGTATTTGATAAAAAAAACTGTTGTGACTTGGAAAGTTAATGGTTTTTTGGTACTTCCTTTAAATACATGTCATTAAGAAGAATAAGATGGAGAAGAGAATAAGGAATTATACAGAAGAATTCAGACGTCTTTCTCATTTAAAAAAATGTTTTAAGGCCAGGTCCTCACGCCTGTAGTCCTAGCACACTGAGAGGCTGAGGCTGGTGAATGGCTTAAGTTCAAGAGTTCCAGACTAGCCTGAGCAAAAGCAAGACCCCATCTCTACTAAAATAGAAAACTGAGGCAAGAGGATTGCTTGAGCCTAAGAGTTAGAGGTTGCTGTGAGCTATGAGAGAGCCGTGGCACTCTACCCAGGGCAACAGCTTGAAATTCTTCTGTCTCAAAAAAAAAAAAAAAAAGTTTTAAATTACATATTTGGTAAAATGATGGTATAAGAGAAAAAGATATGCTAAAAATTCCTGGGAAAAGGCCAGGCGTGGTGGATCATATCTATAATCCTACCACTCTGGGAGGCTGAAGCAGGAGGACCAGCCTGAGCAAGAGGAAGACCCCATCTCTACTAAAAATAGAAAAATCAGCTGGCCATCATGGTGAGTGCCTGCAGTCTCAGCTACTGGGGAGGCTGAGACCAAAGGATCGCTTGAACCCAGGAGTTTGAAGTTGCTGTAAGCTAAGCTGACACCACAGTCCTCTAATCTAGGCAACAGGGTGAGACTCTGCCTCAAAAATAAAAAAAAAGAAATTCTGGGAAGAGAAATAAAATATATTTCTTTAGGATACTGGAATCTTTTCACAATAATAAGTAAATTTTATTTATTTATTTATTTTGAGACAGAGTCTCAAGCTATTGCCCTGGGTAAAGTACCATGGTGTTACGGCTCACAACAACCTCAAATTCTTGGGCTCAGGAGATTCTTCCGCCTCAGCCTCCCAAGTAGCTGGGAGGCTACTTGGCGCTACTACAGACGCCTGCCACAACACCCTGCTATTTTTTTGTTGCAGTTGTCTTTGTTGTTTTAGCTGGCCCAGGCCAGGTTTGAACCCGCCAGCCTCGGTGTCTGTGGCCAGTGCCCTACCCTCTGAGCTACAGGCACCACCCAATAATAAGTAAATATTAAATACTTCTCACTTTTTGGAGATGAACTTTCACCTTTATTGAAAAATCTTCCTCTTTTGCAGATTTACTATTTGTGAAATTAGCCATTTTTTAATGTAAGTGAAAGTCTTCTGTCATGTGTTTTCTCATATTTGTGATACCTTTTCCATGGCAAAAATAGAGATGTTATTGTAACATCCATTTACCTATTATTTCAGTTTATTTTCAAAATTGCTGGTGTTTTCTTTCTCCTGTTTCACAATGAAGATATGAAATGTTAGGGCTTGCCATTTTTTCTGTCCAATGTATAAAATGATACAGCTGCACCAATAACTTTTCTAATCTGCTGAGTTGTTTTCAGCACAGACTATATCTATAGTCTGATATTCCTGATATTCTTCTCTTTTCTTTTCCTTTTTTTATTTTTCTTGAGACAGAATATCAAGCTGTCTCCCTAGGTAGAGTGCCATGGTGTCATAACTCACAGTAACCTCCAACTCTTGGACTTAACTGATCCTCTTGACTCAGTTTTTTGGTTTGGTTCTTTGAGTTTTTTTTTCTATTTTTAGTAGAGACAGGATCTCACTTTTTGATTAGACTGGTCTCAAACCTATGAGCTCAAGCAATCCACCCACCTCAGCCTCCCAGAGTGCGAGGATTACAGGCATGAGCCACTGCCCCCGGCCACTATATCTATAGTTTGAAAAGCAAAAATAAAAGTGTACGTGAAGTGGCTAAGATGGGAAAGTTATGACCAGTTGAATAAAAGTTAGTGTAGCAGATTAAAAATGCCCCCAAATTCTTTCCCTCTCCATGTCCTCCCCATAAAACTGGCTGGCTTGAAATTTGACCAAGAGAATTTGGCAGAAGTGATATTATGCAACTTCAGAGGTCAGCTTATACAGATCTGCAGCATCCATTTGGTATGCTTGGAATGCTCTTAGAAGCTAGGCACAATGAGTCCAGCTCCCTTGCCAGAGAGAGACACATGGAGGGAGGGCCTAGCTGGACATCTCAGCTATGCCCCAGGTAACACACAGAATTATTAGAAATAATACACACTTTAAGACATTAAATTTTAGGTCAATTTGTTCTGCAAAAAAATAGACAACCAAACCAGCTAGTGAGCTCTGTATGGCTGATATTTTTTTCCCTTTAAATAGACTTAAATAAACTTTTTTTTTTTTTTTAATAGAGACAGAGTCTCACTTTATCACCCTCAGTAGAGTGCTGTGGCATCACAGATCACAGCAACCTCCAACTCCTGTGCTTAGGCGATTCTCTTACCTCAGCCTCCCTAGTAGCTGGGACCACAGGTGCCCACCACAACACCCGGCTATTTTTTGTTGTAGTTTGGCCCGGGCCGGGTTTGAACCCACCACCCTCTGTATATGGGGCCGGTGCCCTACCCACTGAGCCGCAGGGGCCGCCCGACTTCTTCTTCTTCTTTTTTTTTTTTCTTAGCAGTTTTGCCTTCATGGAAAAATTGACAAGAGACGTCCCATATGCTCCCTTCCCCACCCAACCCTTCTCTACATTCAGCACTAGAGTATGTTACAATCAATAAGCCTGCATTTATATATTATCACTGAAAGTCTACATCTACACAAATGTTCACTCTTGGTGTTGTACATTCTATAACTTTAATATTTTTAATTTTTTTTATTGTTAAATTATACCTGTGTACATTAGGGCAACCAAGGGGTTCAATGTGCTGCTTTCACATACAATCTGAAATATTCTCATCAAACTGTTCAATGTAGCCTTCATGGCATTTTCTTAGTGATTATATGTAGACATTTGTATTCTGCCTTTAGTAAGCTTTGCCTGTACCCATTGTAAGATGCACTGTAGGTGTGGCCCCAACCATTACCCTCCCTCCACCCTAACCTCCCCCCTCCCTTCCCCTTCCTTGGCCCTTTCCTTGTAGTCTTGTGCTATAGTTGGGTTATAGCCTTCATGTGAAAGCTATAATTTAGCTTCATAGTAGGGCTGAGTACATTGGATACTTTTTCTTCCTTTCCTGAGATACTTTGCTAAGAAGAATATGTTCCAGCTCCATCCATGTAAACATGAAAGAGGTAAAGTCT